>PVHX01024396.1:0-24093 GCA_004024805.1 Geosciurus inauris
TCTGGCTCTGAGGATCCACATGATCCTGATCAAATTATTAAACTTCTGTGAACTTCAGTTTCCTCCTCCATAAAGTAAAGACTAAATGGGATACTATATTTAAGTGTCTGGCATAAGACAGGTTCACTAAATTGTCATTAGTATTAGCAGCAGTAAGTGATAATCCAATAAACCCCTATGTTAGTCAGCTTTTTATGGGACAAAATACCTTAATTGATTTATAAGGAGAAAAGATTTATTTGGGCTCACAGTTTCAGAGTTTTCAGTGCACAGCTGCTTGGGTCCATTGCTATGAACCTGTGCCAAGGTGGAACATCATAGCAGGGAACATGTGCTAGAACACAGCTGCTTACTTTTTGGCAGCAAGAGAGCAAAAAGAGCTTGCTTTTACAACAAAAACCTTCCCCTGAAACCCATTACAGTATGAATCTATAGTGCATTGATCAATTAATGAAGTCAGAGCCCTAAGCATCCAATTAACTTCCAGTGGGCCCACTTCTGAACACTGCTACATTGGGGACCACATCTTCAACATATGTGCTTTGGGGAACATTTAAAATCTAAACTATAGCACCTTACATCATTGCCATCTATCAAGTTAGTGCCACAGAGCAATTGTTCAGTAAGTGCTGAACAAAAAAAAAAAAAAATTTCCTTACTTGATAGGCACAATGCCAGGTGAAACAGGTAGAGAAGATGGTGGAAACCTGAGGTGGGGTGGTTAAGTGATATTTTAAGTCACAGTGAGAAGCAGAACCTATACTGGGAACTTCTGTTTCCTGATTCTTCCTTGGATATTTACTGTTTTAAATTGCCTGATCAAATTTAGGGATTTAGAGATTATCTAGTACAATCCCATTATTTCAAGATTTTAAAACAGGCCAGAGAGACCAAGGACATTTTACAAGGCCAAATAGCTAGTTGACTGGAGAGTACAGCACAGATCTCCTGACTCCTGGCTTATACTGTTCCATCAACAATGGAATAACTTCTTTGCAAAAATTGCCTCTCTGTTCCCAGCTTAGCAAACATGGTCATCTTAACTCAAAGCTACCACAGCTTTCTAGGAAAAGAACCAAGCAGTAACGGTGAAGACATCCTGCAATGACAGGCCTGCCCTCAGAGTACCAGATTCATTCTTCAGATAGTGCACCTTCTGTTTGATTTGAAAGAATGTGGCAGCACAAAGCCTGATGACAATTGAGAGCATGCCAACAGCCACAAGCTTGTTGGTGTGGAGTACCATTTTTGAAGTGAACCCTATAGTATTTCTGGAATGTCAAGTATGAGCTCTGCTAAACAGCCTCACTTGGCAGTTCCTTCTAAAGCAATAAAGACAGTTAAATTAGGCCCAAATAGCACAGGATATTATTGTTTACATGCAACCCTTATCCCGTTGCTGTGGGAAATGGAGCCAAATTCCACAAGCTTTTTCCTTATAAGTGCTTTGCAAAACAGAGAAGGCTAGCACTGCTGCTTAGTCTGCTGTTCTTGAAGTCAGCTTCATTTGGCAATGAAAAATATTACCCTCCGAAATTCAAGCTCTAATACTTAGGAGAATATATTAGGTTGTTCCACCTGCAGTTAATCCAAGAATGCAAAAGGTCAATGAGCATCATGTTTACCTCAAATCAAGAACATCATGGGGGAGGGGAAGAGGTGAGTATTCATGAGTGAATACTCATGAATGTAACTAAAAAGGGATCTACAATACTTCTAATTTAAAAGGCTTTAAAATTTGAGGGATTTTTGAAGGAACAATAAGGGGAGTTTTCCATAAAAGAAAATAAACAATTAAGATTCTAATAGCACTCTTATTGCTCTTGAATACATTACTAAACACATGTATTCTCCACAATTGTGCTGTTGGGCATTGCTGATTGCAGGGGCATGTGATTGATAGAAGAGGCCTGTCTCTATGTCAATTGTATGCCTGGCTAAATACACAAATCAGGAGTGACTTGCCTACTCCTCCAAACACAAGCCAGTTAATGTTGGCATCTGCAGGCCCAGGAAATGCCATGCTTCTTGGTTCTCTCAGCTCCCAATATAAATAGCCACAGCAAGTGTTGGACAAGTGGCTTGCTTAGGTCTTGGCAGTAAAGGAGAAAGTTCTTTTTGAAGACATCATCTCTATGGCCACTCTCCAAAAATGGTAACATTATACAATTTGTTTTACTCTAACTGCATTCAACTAATGTATTTACTACAGGTCATGTTCTGGGAGAGGCGCTAGAGATGGAGAGAAGAATAAGGGAGAAGGGAAGAAGCAATCAATTCTGTGTGCTGGAGGAAGGATTGGTCTGTTCAAGCAGGTTCTAGAAGACGTGAGTAATATTTCAACAGGAATGGGAGTGGGGATGAAGTACTAATGAGAGAAAAGATGTAAGAAGGAAAGAAGTTGGCCTGTGGTTCATATTCTCATTTGCTCAAACAGTTTGAATCACTGAATTATAAATGGTTAGGGCTGTTTCTCTGCATGAATGAGTATATTCATGGAAAACATGCTTGTTATTAAAATGATGCAATGACTTTGTAAAAGGCTGCATGAAGTTGAAAGCAATGTGCCTCAATAACTATGTTAGCACTCATTTATAAGACTTCTGAAGCTTCTAATAAACAGGAATTTGTTCTGTGTCTAATTGGTTTTTAATGCCTGGAGCAAAATTAAGAATCAGAATAATTCAGTATGTCTTTTTTTCATTCAAACTTTCTATCATTCTAGTCTCCATAGAAGTTATAAGTTATGACTTATCCTCATAAGACTTTAAGCAAAATTCATAAAAAGAAAAATGTAATAAAACATTTTTCGTTTTATTAGTTAATGAACATTGCAATCCTGGCCCTATGTCTGGTCAATAATGCTGCAGGAAAAATCAGTCATTACTTTATTGCTTATTCATGATACATTTTATGAAAATTAGAATGATATCCTGTACCATTAGATCTTATGTATATAAAGGTCTATTTTATATTTGTATCCTCATGATAATATTATGTCTACATACTTAACTGGGGAAGCACTCAAAGTCAATGATCAATCATTCTTCATTGTTTCAAATTCTAAAGGGCATTATAGAGTTCACGAAAATTTCCTTGTTGAGTTCTAATATCCTGAAATATGTACCTTCAGAATTTTAGGTATTTAGTTGGGTGCAGTGGCGCATACCTGTAATCGCAGTGGCTCAGGAGGCTGAGGCACGAGGATCTTGAGTTCAAAGCCAGCCTCAGCAACAGTGAGGCAGTAAGCAACTCATTGAGACCCTGTTTCTAAATAAAACACAAAATAAGGCTGGGGATGTGGCTCAGTGGTCAAGTGCCTCTGAGTTCAATCCCTTGTACCAAAAGAAAAAAAGAAAAAAACAAAACAAACAAAAATTCCCAGAATTTTAGGTACTTTGTTTTTTACTAGAAAAAGACAATTATCCTAGATTTTGTTAAAACTGAAAAATTATAATTTTCCCTCTCTCTGGAATCCAACCCTGGACATATTACAGAATCCAGGGATGGATGGTTCTACAACAATAGCACAAAAATAGTAAGGAAATCTCTGGGTAAACAAAAGGCAGATGGGTCAGGGATCTGACCTCATAGAAAAGAAAATTGGCAAGAAAAATGGACAGGAGTTAAGGTAGGATTTTTAAAAAATATGTTTTCTCTACTCATTACCCTTAGAAGAACATTTTCTGCCCTCACATTTGGAGACATCTAAGCACTAGTGCTGACCAAGGATAGTATACAGTGGAGTTCAGGCCTGGCTAGGATGATGGGTACTAGGTATCAATTGCATGTGGACTGACTGGACCTTAAGTGTTTTTCCCTATCTGCAAACATATTCCAATAGTCTAAAAACTAAAAGACTACTACTGGAAAGACTAGTCCTGAAAGTAATTAATGCCAAGGTCAAGTTATCACTTGTAACACCAGAAGTCTCCTCCCCAGAAGCATATCTTCCCATTATCAAACTCACTGGGAGGAGGCACCATTAAGATTTTGTTGCTCCCCATAGTTGGATGCTGCAATCCAATATAGGTAATAACCCTAGCTGAATAGGAGTTCACAAGGAAAGACAGCCACTGGAAAGCATGGTGGGACCCTCAAGAGTAGCAGCTGAAACCAAGAAGACTTGTGCTCTCACCACCACCAAGTAAGCTCAAAGGGCATGTGGCCAAGAAGCACTAAAGGGACTTCAGGACTCTAGCCCCTATTACTTGAAAACTGACCCTCTAAATCTTTCTAGGACAGAATCCCACATTAAGGACAAACTGCTGGGATTAAAATAAAAATAGAGTAGGATGGCTTCTGCTGCTACTGATATGGCTAAAATATTGATACCGATCCTCTTAAAGATAGCAACTATAAACAAAATATAAAGAAATGGCAATATGAAGAGATTGGATAATGAATACAGGCAGGTAGGTTCTGAAAAGGAATTGATGCTTGAAGGAAAAGTAAGACACAAGATGAGATTTCTATTTTTTATATCTTGTACACTGAGGGCAAGCCAAAGTTGCAAAGACACAAAGTATCTAAGACTCCAATATTAAGATACTGACACTAAGTAAGAAAAACTGACACTCATTCCGATATGAAGTACTAAAGGACAGAGCTTAGGCCAAAGTTATTTAACATGTGAAAATCCAAGAAATTGTGATCCATTATAAGAGATAAACCAATCAATAAATAGAAAACCTGAGATAGAATTTTATAGCAATTACTATAATTATACTTGAGGGAGTAAAATAAAACATTCTCACAATGTATGACAAGATAGAAAAATCATAGCAAAGAAAGACAAACCATTAAAAAGAACCAAATGAAGCTGAATGTAGTAGTAAACACCTGTAATCACAGCCCTTTGGGAGGCTGAGACTGGAGAATCATGAGTTCAAAGCCAGCCTCAGCAATGGTGAGGTGCTAAGCAACTCAGTGAGACCCTGTCTCTACATAAAACACAAAATAGGGCTGGGGATGTGGCTCAGCGGTCGAGCGCCCCCCCCCCAAAATGTAAATTATGGAACTGGAAAATACAATATCAGAATTTTCAAAATCACTGGAAAGCTTCAGTAGCAGAATGTAAATGAAAGAGAAAAGTTTCAGTAAACTTAAAAATAAAACAATAGAAATTATTTAACATGAAGAAGAGAAAAATGTATTAGGGGAAAAATGAACAGAGCCTCATTGACATATGGGACAATATTGAAAGGTCTAACATACATGAAATTAGACTTCTAGAAAAAGAGTAAGAGAGAATGAAGTGGAAAAAGAATACTGAATTATGTAATGGTTTAAATTTCCCCAAATCTAGAGAAAGATATAAATTTAAACATTCAAAAGGCTGAGTAATCCTCAAGGGCATAGAAAACAAAAAGTCTGGGAATATCATAGTCAAAATGCCAAAACCCAAATATACTGAGATCATAAACATGGCCAGAGAAAAACAAAACTTTGCATACAAATGGGGGAAAATTCAAATATGGCTGATGTCAGAATCGATAGAGGCCAGAAAAGGACTAAAATCTTTAAAGTGCTGAGCAAATACATTTACTCAGTAAATATATTCTTTATTATGAAATAAGAAGGCATTTTATCTCTTTTTAAAAAATCTCAAATTTCAAATGATTGCTTAAATTAAAAGTAATAAATAGCATATATGATAACAAAATATATGACAACCATAGCACAGTAGTCAGAAATGATGTTAATAGTTTTATGTATTTTTAGTGTTGTATTCATTTTTTTTCACTTTTAGAAATTTATTTGATTATGCATTATTGCAAAACATAAATCAAAAAAGAAAGGTAAAACACAGATATTTTGAAACACAACAAAATTAAGAAAATTCGTCATCAACAGACCTGAAATACAAGAAATACTAAACGTGTAGGAGAACAGATCCACCATGTAGACCCCAATAACCATTTTGTCTTCATATTGGCCAGTTAGGCAAAGGCTTGACCACAATCTGACCTGAGTCTTAGGAGAACATTCTTGGGGCAATTTATCTTGGAGAAAAGGAATATAAACAATCTGATGAGGAACTATCCCAAGGCAATTTCTCATTCATTTTCCTAATGTCAGTTGAGCACCAAACTTTCTTTTTTAAAATATTTTTTAGTTGTTGATGGATCTCTATTTTACTCATTTATTATTTATATGTGGTGCTGAGGATCAAACCCAGTGCCTCACACATACTGGGCAAGCGCTCTACCACTGAGCTACAGCCCCAGCCCTGAGCACCGAACCTTCTATCTTCTTCTCTCTTAGGGGTACAGATGCATAAAAATTCTTTACTGTAGTTTAGAGTTGGCTTCTCAGTAACAGGCTAACCTATTGTCCATGACACCTGTCACCTGGGCCCTCTGATTCAGTGTAATCCTGTGGGACAAGATATATGGAGAGCTAACGACATGTTGATATAAGTAATGCACTGAATCCATTTGTGCTTGTTGTTTCCTTACTGGATGAATCTATGGAAGTGTGACAAGCTGACCTAACAGCTGCACAAGCAATCTGATTGGCTTCATTAGCCACACCACTGCTGCCTACATACTGCTTGATCTCTTCACAAAAGGAAGTTCTTTATCAGACTGAAGGGAAATGAATCCAGATGGAAATTCAATTACTCATTTAAAAAATAGAGCAGCAATTATATATGTGTGTAAATATTTTTAAAAACTAATTTCATTCGTCTCAATTTCTTAAAAGCCACAGGGCACTTTAAAGCAAACATTGTGACATTTTATAGGCTTTACGTATAGATGTAATACATATGACAACTATAGAAAAAAAAGGCCAGGAAAAGATTAAACTAACCTCTAATGAGGCAATGATTATACATTTTATATAAAGTCTTATAATGTCTTTACTTAGATTGTGATTATTTATAGATAGATAGATACATACATACATAGTAATCTGGAGAGCACACAATTAAAACTACTATAAAAAGGAATATCTAAAACCTCAGTAACTTAAATCATGCACAGAACTTGAAGCAAGGTGCTTAAAATAATTTTGTTGCCTTAAACTTGAAATATGCTAACATTAAACTCCCTTGCCTTATCTTAGTTGATAAAAGTGATATGTAAAGAAACGACTGAAACATTTTTAAAGTCAATAAATAAAGGAACATGGGAAGACCCAACATTGTAAATGTGTCAATGACCACAAATTCATGTGTAATTCAATGCTGTTCAAATGAAAACTCTAGCATTGCTTTTTTAAACTTTTTATGTTGAAATAATCATAGACCTATAGGAGGTTAAAAAACAGTTCTTTGTCTACTTTATGCTTCCCCTGGCTTTTTCAGTGGTGACATATTTTATTACTATAGTAAAATACAGTTAACTGGACTACAGAGTTTATTCAGTTTTAATGAATATGGTTTTGAATTTGTGTGTAAGAGGAGTATAGTTGTATGCAGGTTTATCATACATGTAGTAGATTCATGCATCAAAATCAAGATAAAAGATTGTTGCATCATCAGAAAGGCATTCTCTCATGCCATTTCTTTATAATTATACCCACCTTCACCCTTGTTCTATTTCCCTGGAAACCATTGATCTATTCTCCAATTCTATATTTTGTCATTTCAATGAGGTTATTTAATTGGAATCATATATTATTGACTTTTTAGATTGGCTTTTTTCACTAAGCATCAATTCATTTTCTGAATTCTGTGTGTAGTAGTAGTTTACTTATTATTGTTAAATAGTATTCCATGGTATGGATATACTAGAGTTTGTTTATCCATTAACTCATTGGAAGACATTTAGGTTATTTCCAGTTTGGGGCTATTATGAATAAGGCTACTAAGAACATTTGTTTGTATATTTTTATGTGGGCATGAGTTTTCATTTATCTGGGATAAATGTTCAGAAATATAATTCCTTGGTAAATGCATGTTTAGTTTGATAAGAATTGGAAGTTGAGGTGTGTAGGTCAATGATAGGTCAGTTGCCTGGCATGTGCAAGAGCTTGGGTTTGATCTTCAACAAAAAGAAAAGAAAAAAAAAGAAGGAATGAAAGGGAAATGATAAAGGAAAAAAATTGGCATACTTTCTCTTAAAGTGGCTGTGCCATTTAACATTCCCATAAACAATAGATGACAGATTTAAATTCTCCACATCTTCTTCAGCATTTGATGTTATCATTATTTTCTATTTTTTTGACATTTTAATAAATGTGTCATGATAGCTTATTATAGTATTATTTTGCATCCCTTGATGTCTGATGATATTGAGCATCTTTATCGGTGCTTATTTTCCACCTGTGGGTCTTCTTGGGTAAAATATGTCTTCATGTCTTTTGCTTATTTTCTAATTGAATTTTCTATTTTTTTCCTGTTGAGTTCTGAGTTTTCTTTATATACTCTAGATACAAGTCCTTTGTTGGATATGTGATTTGCCAATAGTTTCTCCAAGACTTCAGTTTGTATTTTATTCTCTTAAGTGGGTCTTTCATAGGAAAAGTGTTTTTAAATTTTTAAATATAATTTTTTAAAGTTGAATTGCACAAATTCCAATTTATAAATATTTATTTTTTGCATCATACTTTGGCTATCAAGTGTAGGAATTCTTTACCAAACCCAAGATCTATAATATTTTTCCTTTATTTTCCTCTAAAAGTTTCAGTTGTATATTTTACATGAACCATTTTGATTCAGTTTGCTTTAAAAGTCATTCTGAATAATGGGGAAAAGATGAGAATGCAAAATTCACTTTTTCACACAAAGAAAAACAACTACTGAACAAATATGAAAAAATTAAGCCTACCTATTAATCAAATAATGCCAAATTGCAATGATTATAAAATTTATATTTTTAAGCAATGAGATTAGTAAAAATAGGCAATTTGTTCTGCAGAATGCCCCACACTGTGGATTTGTTTGATAGTATTGTCATGGTGTTTTAAAACACAGGTTTTGTTATTATTCAGGTATAGTGAGGTTAACAAATCAGGAGATAATTGACATTGAAAAGAGAGTCTGTTATTCACAGTTTCTAGGAGGGCCACCCCTTACCACATCGTGTAGGGTCATATGGGAAAGCAACAGAGTTAATCAGGAGGCAAAAGAACTAAGGGCAAATGTGGGCAAGAGTATTTAATGTGTTTTCACAGGAAGGAATGGGTAAGGCAGGGAAAGCCAGCTGAGCAGAGTGGGAATTGGA
Organism: Geosciurus inauris; assembly: GCA_004024805.1. Lineage (NCBI taxonomy): Eukaryota > Metazoa > Chordata > Mammalia > Rodentia > Sciuridae > Geosciurus > Geosciurus inauris. Next base: position 9,174 of record PVHX01024396.1, read on the forward strand.
CAGTTTGAATCATTTCAGTGGGCTCTAGGATACAGGAGTGGTTCTTAATTGTCCAATACCTAGACAGGGGCATAGTGTTCTGGACAGCAGAAGCCAGGTAAATGGAGGTTATCTGAAAATTAGTTGGTTTGCCTATCAAGATGTGCTAGTCAGAAATAAATTGGTTGTTATCTCTAGGAATTAGCTAACTCTGGAAAAAGCAGTCCTTGTATGTTCATAAGGCCCCAAGATGTCAAAGCATCAAAAATTCAGAAAATTAAAATAAAACATGATTAATAAGCACAAGTTGTGGGAATGGGAGTTTGGGTATTGGTGTGATTGATATGATATGCATTTTTGAAGTTATTGCATCGTGAGTTTTTCCAAAGGCATTGAATACACAACTGAAGTCTCTTGTAATAGAGGGATATTTCCTTTCCAGGTAGTACTTTAGCAGGATTTTGTGGTCACAAAATATCAAAAGACAGCATTTTTAAAGTAAAATTAAGCCAACTAACAACACTAATTTGGCATACTATAGAAGAGACAAAGTATATCCAAAATAAACTTCCCTCAATCTCTCAAAAGTGTCTAAGGTGCCATCTACTTCTGGTCTAACATGCACAGCCCAGTCACCTGGATGAGAAGTTCTGACTTAAGTCATGACCTGCAAGACAATAAAGCTTCCAACTCCAGATTCTCAAAAATGTTTCTGAACATCCGTTCCCTACATTCTTTCTAGTTCATGTATTCCATCTCATGCAGAAATTCCTGGTTGCAGCATACGTAATACACAGCAGACAACAAAAGAGGATGGGTACAAACATATCTTATTTAAGAGATACTAATAAATAGGCTCCTACACATATGTAAATTTGGTATAAATGTGGCATTTCAAATCATCAATCTAGTTAAATTGTACTGGGATAATAGGAAAACTATAAAGATCCATATCTCACACCATATAAGAGAAAAAAACTTCTAAAAAGTAGGGATCTAAACGTAAAAAATGAAAACATATCACCACTAAATGTAAATATGTGTAAATTCATGTTTATTTATGGTACAGTGAAATATTTTCTACCTATGATTCAAAATCCAGTGGAAATAGAAAACTCAGGTGAATTCCCATTTGTCCATGATGCTATGAACAGCTTTATAACTACAGACTCAAAATGCAGTGATAAGAAAACTGACAAACTGGAGTGTATAAAAGCAAATAACCTTTGAACAATAAAAAACCAATAAAACAATTGATAAGCTACAAAAAATATTTGTAGTACATATCATAAGAGGCCAATTTCTAAAACATGAAGAATTGTCAAAAATTGAGTGTGAAAATAAAAACTAAAAACAATCAAGGAACTAAGGGAAAAAGTCTCATAGAAAAAGTGTGGAAGGTATGAACAGATAATCATATTCATATATACATTTACAAATATATGAAAGATGTTCCAAGTCACTCATAAGTAGACAAAACAAATTAAAATACCACCAACAGATAATTTCTCACCTATAAGATTGATAAAAATTAAAAAGTAGAGGAACATATTTTATTAGTGACAATGTGGAGAAATAGTCATTCTCAAATATTGCTTGTGGATGTGCATTGGGACAACTGCATGGAGGAAAATTTGTCAATAGCTAACAAAACTAACAAGTCTTTCAATGTAGCAACACTAATTCTAAGAATTAACCATGAAGATTCACCTTCAACAATTCAAAAATACATATTTACTTTTTTAAAAATTGCAGCACTGTTTTTCATTTCAAAATATTGGATAAAACTGACGCTTATAAATTGGAGACTGGTTGAGTAGACAATAATACTCAATGAAGAGCAAAGGACAGCTGTAAGAAAAGAATAAGAAAGATCTCTATGAACTGATATGGAGTATTACTTGTAAATGAAAAAGAAAATTGAAAAAAGCATTTTATAGCATGGTATAATTAATGTAGGAAGCATACATTAAGATATAAGAAAATGGAAATGCATTTTCTCATTTGTACAAGAGTAAATACAGAAAAGATAAACCAGAAATTCATTTACTTGTTTACACAAATGGGGTGGGCAGGAACAGTGTGAAAAGAAGCAGGGGTGAGAATACTGTATACTAGGGTTGATAAAATAGGGGACTATTTTAGTTAGTAAGTGCCAGCTTTCTCACTGTTGAAGAAGAGTTAAAAAATAGGGAAAAGAGCCTGGCACAGTGTTGCATGCCTGTAATCCAGGCAATGGGGGAGGCCAGGCAGGAGGATCCAAGTTTGAGACCAACTTTGGCAACCTTAATGAAACCCTCAGCAACTTGGTGAGAACCTATCTCAAAATAAAAATAAAGAGCCTGGATGTACTCAATGGTAAAGTGGCCCTGGGTTCAATCCCCAGTACCAACAATAACAACAGGAAAAGGCTAAAATGAGAAGGATCCTTGTGCTGTTACATTGCAATTAGATGTAGATCAGGAACTCATAATTTTAAAGATAGTTAGAATGGAAGCAAAAACGTGGGCAAAAGTATAATGCTAAAATGATCTTTGCAGTTTTGAAGGACCTCTACAAGAATCCCATTAGTTATAAAGAGAAAAAATAGTGAGTTTATAGTGGAGAAGTCTGGCAGACAACCCCTTAACCAAGTAAATAAAGTTAACACCTCTAATCACTAGTAATGAGAAATACTTAAATATGATGAACTCCCAGAAATAATATACTGAGAAGGGTACATGCACTTCTTTGGTATTCTTGCTAGAAAAGCATAAACTAAATACAGAGAAACCAAACATTCTACAAAACAATTGTTGATGAACCTTCAAATGTGTCAAAGCCATAAAAGATAAGGAATGACAAAAATTTTGCTAGAATATAATGGGATTCTGTATTAGATTCCAAACCAGAAGAAAAAAGACATTTTGGGGATAACTAGTAAACATTTTATAAGATCTATAAATTATGCCATAATATTGAATCAGTGTAAATTTCCTGATTTTGAAATTTCAAAATTAATATGTAAGGTATTAACATTTGGTAAAGCTGAATGAAGTGAACTCTCTACTACCCTACTATTTATTTATTTTTGTGGTGCTAGGTTTGAACTCAGGGCCTTGCTTATTGTTTTACTCAGCTTTTTTGCTGTTGTGACTAATTGTTCTGACCAGAACAATTTTTTTTTTGGTATGGGGGATTGAACTCAGGCGTACTCGACCACTGAGTCACATCCCCAGCCGTATTTTGTGTTTTATTTAGAGACAGGGTCTTACTGAATTGCTTAGCGCCTCACCGTTGCTGAGGCTGGCTTTGAACTCGCAATTCTCCTGTCTCAGCCGCCCTAAGTGCTGGGATTGCAGGCGTGTGCCACCACGCCCTGTTGACCAGAACAATTTTAGGGGAGGAAAAGTTTATTTGGGGACTCACGGTTTCATAGGTCTCAGTTCACGGACAGCAGGCTCCATTCCTTGGGGCTTGAGTTGAGGCTGGAACATCATGGCAGAGTATGTGGCAGAGGGAAGCAGCTCACATGATAACCAAGAAGCAGAGAGAGACTCCACGCTCCAGATACAAATATATACCCCATAGCCACGCCCCCAATGAAGCACTTCCTCCAGCCACACCCCACCTGCCTCCAGTTACCACTCAGTAAATCCCATAAGGGATTGATTCACTGAGTAGGTTAAGGCTATAACCCAATCATTTCTCCTCCAAATCTTCTTGCGTTGTCTCACATGTGAGTTTTTGAGGGAACATTACATCTAAACCATAACACTTATATTAAGTGTTCCCCAAAAGTGGGAATTCTACATGAAAGCTTCAGGAAGAAAAGGGAAGTTGTTTTTTTGCTCACCCATTCTCCTTCTAGGTAATGACAAGAACAAATGAGGAAGAAGTTTGTGATCTCTTCATTTGTCAGTTGTTGAGACCTTACCATGCATTACCTGTTACAGTAAAATCCCTTTCCCTTTTATTTCATAGTCTGCTTCTTTAAGTTCTGCATCCTTCATGTACCATCTAAAGCTCTCCACATCATGACCCTAACCCTTTTTCCAATCATGTGTTTATTTCTGAGGCACAGAGCTGAGTGACTAAGAACATAGACTTTGGAGTCTGACAGAACGGATTTGAATTCTTGTTCTACCATCACTTTTAGCAGGTGACTAAGTTACTTAATTGCTCTGAGTATAATTTGTAAAGTAGGGATGATACTGCCTATAATTAATGAGATTGTTGTGGCAATTAAACAAGTGAATGTATATAAAACACTTAACACTATTATGATACAGAGTAATGACTCAAAACATAGAGACTATTACTGTCCTTGAATGGATCTGGTTATTTCTCACCTTGTTAGTTTTACTAAAGCTGTTTCTTTCTCCTAAAGTGCCTATGCCTATAGAAATTCCATTGTTTAAAGTCCAATCTCCAAGGTCACTTTTATAAAAAGTCTTTCTCTCATTTTACCAGGATAATCTGTCTCTGCTTTGAAGCACCATTCAATTGTACTCCTCCTGTCACTTCCTTCACACTGTCAGGTGTACCTAGGCACTCCACAGGGTTGACCCTGAACCGAGCAGGTTATCTATGGCTATCAACTGAATTAAATCTATGTGGTGCCCAAATGTTACACAATTTCCTGAAATCTGTAGTAAGAATTGCAAGTACCTGAACAATAACTCAATTAAATCCATATGTTAGAGTTTTTGCTAACAATCTCAATGTTAAAAACACATGACCAAGAACTTAATTGGAGTGAGAAAGAACAGAGCAGAGCAAGGCAGGGAGGAATTCTGCTGGCATTTGCTCCTGCTGATAATGCTGGCTCTGGGATGTACATGTGTCATATATGTATTTTGGGAGTTTGACCAACCATTTTCTGTTCTGCCTAGCCCCTTTTCTTTAGGATTTGTAACAAAAGGATAATTATGGAAACTTTGAAAAATAGTTCATGGACAAATATCTTAAATATATACCAATGAATTTCAGATGAATGGAAAAGATGGCATTTGTCTACAGAAAAAGTATAAAGGAAAAACGGATGTTCCTTTCCACTTTAGAGTTTCTTTTCTGTTCTTCTTTTTTTTTTTTGTGGTGCCAGGGATTGAACTCAAGGGTACTCGACCACTGAGCCACATCCCCAGCCCTATTTTGTGTTTTATGTAGAGACAGGGTCTCACTGAGTTGCTTAGCACCTCGCCATTGCTGAGGCTGGCTTTGAACTCGCGATTCTCCTGTCTCAGCCTCCCTAAGTGCTGGGATTACAAGCGTGAGGCACCGCACCCAGCTCTCTTTAGTATTTCTCACTCTGCCTGGTTCCAAATATCAACAGAAAATTCCATGAGAAAATAAATGTCCCCAATAAGTTCATGTGTTGGAGGCTTGGTCCTCAGTATGGTGGTATTGGGAGGTGATGGAACCTTTAAGAGAAAAAACCTAGTGGGAGGTGATTGAGGTCCTACAGGCATTCAGATATTGAGGTGAAAGTTAGTTTGTGCTGAGAAATCACACACACTACAAGTGTAGGTAATCTTTTTTTTTTCTTGCTGGGAAATCTTGCATATGTCTTTGATTTTTTTAAAAAAAATTATTTACTTACATTATTTATCCTAATTAGATATACATGACAGCATAATGCATTTTGAATCATTGTACACAAATGGAGCACAATTTTTCATCTCTGTGGTTGTACACAATGTACAGTTGCACCAAATATGCAGACATGTACTTAGGGCAATGTTGTCTATCTCATTCCACAAGCTTTCCTGCACACATGTCCCCTTTCCTCCTCTCCTCCACCTTTCACCAAAGTTCCTCCATTCTTCCCATGCCCCCTCCCCCATTATGGATCAACATCCACTTATCAGAGAGAACATTCAGCCTTTGTTTTTTGGGATTGACTTACTTTGCTTAGCATGATATTGTCCAACTGCAAATGACATATTTACCTGCAAATGCCATAATTCTATTCTCTTTTAATGCTGAGTAATATTCCACTGTGTATATATACCACAGTTTCTTTATCCATTCATCTATTGAAGGACGTCTAGGTTGGTTCCACAGTTTAGCTATTGTGAATTGAACTGCTATAAACATTGATGTGGCTGCATCACTATAGTATGCTCTTTTTAAGTCCTTTAGGTATAGAACAAAGAGTGGGATAGCTGGGTCAAATGGTGGTTCCATTCCAAGTTTTCTAAGGAATCTCCATACTGCTTTCCAGATGGGATGAACCAATTTGCTGTCCCACCAGCAATGTATGAGTGTGCCTTTTTCCTCACATCCTTGCCAACACTTATTGTTGTTAGAATTCTTGATAACTGCCATTCTGATTGGCATGAGATGAAATCTTAGTTTTGATTTGCATTTCTCTAATTGCCAGAGATGTGAAACATTTTTCATATGTCTGTTGATCGATTGTATATCTTCTACTGAGAAGTGTCTGTTCAGCTCCTTAGCCCATTTATTGATTGGATTTTTTTGTGTGTGTGTTAAATTTTTGAGTTCTTTACATATCCTGGAGATTAGTGCTCTATCTGATGTGCATGTGGCAAAAATTTGCTTCCAAAATGTAGGCTCTCTCTTCACCTCATTGATTGTTTATTTTGCTGAGAAGAAGCTTTTTAGTTAGAGTCCATTACATTTATTGATTCTTGATTTTATTTCTTGTGCTTTAGAAGTCTGTTAAGGAAGTTGGGGCTTAATCAGACTTTTTAATCTATTAGGCACTGGGTCTCTGGTCTAATTCCTAGGTCCTTGATTCACTTTGAGTTGAATTTTGTGCATGGTGACAGATAGGGGTTTAGTTTCATTTTGCTGCATATGGATTTCCAGTTTTCCCAGCACCATTTGTTGAAGAGGGTATCTTTTCTCCAGTGTATGTGTTTGGCACCTTTGCCTAGTAGAAGATCACTGTATTTACATGGGTTTGTCTCTGTGTCTTCTATTCTATACCATTGGTCTACATGTCTATTTTGGTGCCAATACCATGCATTTTTGTTACTATAGCTTGTAGTATAGTTTAAGGTCTGGTATTGTGATGCCTCCTGCTTCACTCTTCATGCTAAGGATTTCTTTGGCTATTCTGGGTCTCTTACTTTTCCAAATGAATTTCAAGATTGCCTTTTCTATTTCCATAAGGAACGACATTGGGATTTTAATTGGAATCACATTAAATTTGTATACTTTTTTGGGTAGTATGCCATTTTGACAGTATTGATTCTGCCTATCCAAGAGCATGGGAGATCTTTCCATCTTCTAAGAGCTTCTTCAATTTCTTCTTTTAGTGTTCTGTAGTTTTCATTGTAGAGATCTTTTACCTCTTTTGTTAAATTGATTCCCAAGTATTTTATTTTTTGAGGCTATTGTGAACGGAGTAGTTTTCCTAATTTCTCTTTCAGAGGGTTTATCACTGATGTATAGAAATGGAATTGATTTATGGGTGTTGATTTTATATCCTGCTATTTTGCTGAATTCATTTATTAATTCTAGAAGTTTTCTGATGGAATTTTTTGGATCCTCCAAGTATAGAATCACATCATCAGCAAATAATGATAGTTTGAGTTCTTTTCTTATTTGTATCCCTTTAATTTCTTTTGTCTGTCTGATTGCTCTGGCTAGAGTTTCAAGGACTAGCAGTGGTTAAAGAGGGCATCCCTGTCTTGTTCCCATTTTTAGAGAAAATGCTTCCAATTTTTCTCCATTTAGGATGATTTGGCTTTTGGTTTTGCATAGATAGTTTTTACAAAGTTGAGGTATGTTCCTACTTTTCCTAGTTTTTCTAGTGTTTTGAACATGAAGAGGTTCCTTATTTTGTCAAATGCTTTCTCAGCATTTATTGAGATAATCATATGATTATTGTCTTTAAGACTATTGATGTGATGAATTACATTGATTGATTTCTGTATGTTGAACCAACCTTGCATACTTGGGGTAAAACTCACTTGCTCGTGGTGCTCAATCTTATAAATATGTTTTTCTATGCAATTTTCCAGAATTTTATTGAGAATCTTTATATCTATGTTCTTCAGGGCTATTGTTCTGAAATTTTCTTTCTTTGATATGTGTCTGTCTGGTTTTGGTATCAGGGTGACTCTAGCCTCATAGAATGAGTTTGGAAGAGTAATATCTCTAATTTTTTGTATTTGCTAAGACTTCCTTTGTGGCATAACATATGATCTATTTTGGAGAAGGATCCATGTGCTTCTGAGAAAAAAATGTATTCATTCTTTGATGGATGAAATATTCTATATATGTCTGTTAAGTCTAAATTATTGACAGTTTCATTGAGTTCTATAGTTTTTTTTTAGTTTTTGTTTGGAATATCTATCCACTGGTGAGAGAAGTGTATTAAAGTCACCCAGTATTATTGTGTTGTGGTCTATTTGATTCTTGTAGTTGAGAATGGTTTCTTTTATATACATAGATGTGTCATTGGTTGGGGCATATATATTTATGATTGTTATGTCTTATTGATATGTGATTCCCTTAAGCAATATGAAATGTCCTTCTTTATCCCTTTTCACTGACTTTGGTTTGAAGTCCACTTTATCTGATATGAGGATGGAAACCCCTGATTGTTACTGCAGTCCATGTGAGTGATACATTTTTTCCCACACTTTCACCTTCAGTCTGTGTGTATCTTTTCTTGTGAAATGAGTCTCTTCAAGGCAGCATATTGTTGGGTCTTTTTTTTAAATCCAATCTGTCAGTCTATGTCTTTTAATTAATGAGTTTAGGCCATTCACATTCAGGGTTATTATTGAAATATGATTTGTAATTCTGGTCATTTTGGTTTATTTTTGGTTTTTAACTTCACTTGTTTTTTCCTTTGATTGGCCTTTCCTTTAGTGTAATTCCTCTCTTTGCAGATTTTCATTGTTGGTTATCATTTCTCCTCATGGAATATTTTCTGAAAATGCTCTAGTGAAGGTTTTCATGCTGTAAATTCTTTTAATTTTTGTTTATTATGGATGGCTTTTGTCATCCAATCTGAAGCTCAGTTTTTCTGGATAGAAGATTCTTGGTTGGCCTCCATTTTCTTTTAAAGCTTGGTATATGTTGTTCTAGGATCCCCTGTTTTGAGGTCTGGGTTGAAAATTTGGTGAGATCCAAATTGGTCTCCCCTTATATGTAATCTGATTCCTCTCTCCTGCAGCCTTTAAAATTCTATCCTTACTCAGTATGCTAGGCCTTTTCATTTTAATGTGCCTTGGTGTATATCTATTGTAATTTTGTACATTCAGTGTCCTATATGCCTCTTGTATTTGATTTTCCAATTCATCATCTTTGGGAAATTTTCTGATTATTTCATGGAAGAGATTGTGCATTCCTATGGTTTGAAACTCTGTGTCTTTCTCTATCCCAATGAATCTTATATTTGGTCTTTTTATGCTATCTCATAATTCTTGGATGTTCTATTCATGGTTTCTTACCATCTTCACTGTGTGGTCAACTTTATTTTCAAAATTGTATGTTTTGTTTTCATTAACTGAGGTTCTGTCTTCCAGCTGATCTAGTCTGTTGGTGATGTTTCTATTGAATTTTTTATTTGGTTTATTATTTTCTTCATTTCAAGAATTTCTGATTGTTTTTTTCCACAGTCTCTATCTCTTTCTTGAAATAATCTTTTGCTACCAGTATTTGCTCCCTCATCTCTTTGTTGGTGTTATCAGTGGTTGCCTTTATTTGCTCTCTTTTTGTTGGAGTGATCAATTTTTGCCTGTATTTGTTCAGTGAAATGATTCTTTAATTTGCAGATCATTTTAATTATGTACATTCTGAACTAATTCTCTGATATTTCATCAACTGAGCTGTTAATGGATTCTGTTACTGTAGTATCTTGGTTTGTTTGGGGCATTTTTCCCTTGTTTTTTTTTTTATGTTGATTATGTGTCCTCCTTTCTTGCAGTGTGGATCTGATGTATTGCAGTTTCTACCCTATAATCTTGTAGTGACCCTACAGATTACCATACCTCACCTTGGAGTTCACTTCCAGTCCTCAGCCAGATGTCCCCAGATGGATGCTACTGCAACTAAAGATGGTGGTGGTGGTAGGGGAGGTAACTCAAAATAGCAGTGGGGGTGGCCCAAGATGGATACAACCACTTTCAGAGATGACACTGAAAGGGTGGGATTTACAATAGCTTTGGGCTGACTGTTCAGAGATGTAGCACTGTGTTGTGCTGTGCTGTGGTGGGCAAATGCTTCCAGGCCCTGTTGTCCCAAGGTAGAAGCTACTACATGGGGAGGGCTATGGTGATGGCTGCAGTGTCCCAATATGGTTTCAGGTGGGGAGCAACAGCGTGGACCTCCACTCTGTGCAGGGATGGTCCTAGGCCTGGGCTCTCACACAGGTCCAGGTGGTGGTCCTGAGCCTGACCTAGGCCTGAGCTCTGGTGCAGAACTGTGGGGGTGGTCCTGGGCTTGCCCTAAGCCTGGGCTCCTGTGTCTTTGATATCTTAAAAATTTACTTCTATGTGTGCAGATAGAGTGTTCATCTTATATATTACATTTGACAAGCTCTAAGTTCTTTTATGCTGAGGTCATCTATATTTCCCCAACATTGGATAATTCTTTTTCTTTATTTCTTCAAATATTAAGCTCCCTTCCACTTACATTTTTTGTCTACTCCTACTGTGACTCTTATTATACTGAGTTGACATTTCAGTTTCCATCCTCTATGTCTCTAAATTTTTCCCATTTTTCCAATTATATCCCTTTCTGATGCCTTTCAGAGAAGTTATTCAACCTGGTACTCTATCTCATTAATTAATTCTTCATTTATATTCATTTTGTTGCTAACACCCTCCATAAAGTTCTTTCTTTCAATTAATATTTTTCATACTTATTCTCAGGTATTTGGATATAGCAATGGAAGATGGACTAATATGATTATCCATATTTCCTCAGTTAAACAGTCTTGGATGGGCAAATATAACTGCCTTGTTGAAGAGGGAGGAAGAGAGATTTTTCACTGGTTCTGTGGAGATGTGTTGACAAACCCCAGACAAAACAAAATACTTGTGGGTTACTTTCCCTTCTTATTCCTTACTTGAGTATGTTTATTGGTATGCTAACATATCATTTTAAATCATGAGTTTCTCAGAGGAAGTTTGAAGATTGTGGAGAACTAATAGTTAAAGTAGAGCCCAAATAAGCAGGTTGTCTTTAATATTTTGATTGTGCTAGAAAATGTTCAATTAACTGAGTCACAGACTTAACAAGGGAAATAGGGGCTGCTGCAGTGCAAAATATTGACACATTTGGATGTCCTCTGCTCACCAAAACGAGAGAGAAGAACTATTCTTATCAATGTAAACAACCTTAACTTCTTTTATTTCCCATGAGAGATGTAGCTTTTCATTTTTTATTCTTTATTGGTTCTTTTTAGTTATACATGATAGTAGAATCTCTTTTGATAAAATTATCCATTGTTTCAGCCTATCTTCCTTCCCTCCATTTCTTTCTCCCTTCCTGCTACAGACATTTCATGAATATCTACCATGTACAAAACACTGAGACAGGTACTACTGGGAATGCAGAAATGAATAATATTGTGTCCTCAGGTAGTTTAAAGGCTTATCAGAAAAGAAAAGACTATAACCAAAGAACAGCAGTGAATCACATAATGTTCCTACAAAATGTCATACAAACTCCATATGCTGGCTCCCTCCAAATAGCCCTATTGTGGAGGTGCTACCAAAGTAAAAGGAAGGTGCATGGATTTGAGAAATTAAAGGAAAATTTGTGAGAGACTTTGAGGGAAGTCAACCCACTTATATGTGTTGTAAAATTTGTTTTATTGGCCTTATTTCAATAGACTGTGTGGTAAGCTTTCTAAGGTCTTATACACATGAAAACATTCTGACATTTACAAGTTATTTAGCTGGGTATGAAATATTCAGTTTGAGTTTCCCCCTCAACAATCTTCTAATATTTTCTTGTATTTGGGCTGTTTTTGAGTACTGTGATGTCAATACAAAGTGGTAGTAACTGCTGAAGTTACACAGATTGAAATATAAAAATAAGTTATCTGTGAGGTTTCTTGAAACAGGCAACAGAATTGCTGTTTCAACTTGATAATATAATGTTTAAAATCTGCTCAGCAGATCAATATCATTATGTTTAAGGATAGTACATAGAGAAAAATATTTAATGAAATTAATGCCAAGGAAAGAGCATCTTGTCATTTTGTTTTTCACTATGGCTGTAGCATTACCAAATCATGACTAATATCTTAAAGATTCTGATAGCAATTTGATTAACCCCAGATAGTCTGCCTTTTATCTATGATAGTCACTGACAATCACTAATGGTAATAAAGGGATAGAAGTTTGGATTCTCTTTGGGTGGGGGGGTCAGTAGTTGACTGATAATTGGTAGACCTAAACTCCAACCACAATTGTCACATGGTAGCTATATGATCATTGAGGGCTTTAATTTTTTCATTTGTAAAATTAAGGTTGAACCACATCAGCTCTAACATCTGTTTAAACTGTACAAGTTTATCAGTTTCATAACAAGTATCACTCTAAAAAAATCAATGTTTTATGTAAAGGAATCTATTTCTTTAGAAAAAACAACCCAAAAAAGTAAATTGGTTTATATATAAAGCATGTAATCTCACACAACAACTGGGAGAAGAAGAAAATCTACATGCAAAAGATCTTATCTGTAACATACCCTGCAATAAAGCTTAATCTCCATTTGCTTTTTTAATCTTAATCCTAACTATAGGCTGCCTCAGGGCATTTTCACAGCTTTCACCAGTCTGTCCCAGTTTAGTTTTACTTATGAAATATGTAGACTCCTGTGCTAAAAATTAGATTTATAGGTCCTAACTAAGTGTTCCAATATCTCAGTGAGCACTTGTACCCCCAGCCTAATCTCTGGTATCAGCTTTCACATAGTTCACAAGTCTCAGCCCCTTTCTCCAATTCCCTTTATTTTTCTCTTTCTTGGAGTTTCTGAGCTGCCTTTTATGCTAGAGGCATTTGATGTCATTGTGTCTACCCCCAGCTGTTCTTAATTTTCTCTCAAATCAGCTCTCTTGAAGGACTCTCAGCAGGCCCAAAGGCACAGCCCTCCCTTCTAGTATGTAGATGAAAAGCTGGGGTGGAGGGAGAAAAGGGGCAGTTCACCAACCCATAATGACTAATCCCAGCAAAATAAAGGGCAGGGCCCTTTTAATAAACAGAGCACTCCAGGAAGAGGGTGGAGCCAACTGAAAAGTCCCAGCCTCTGATGAGACAAGTGTGCTCTTGGAAGCTGTCATAGCAATAGGAGTCTGCTATTCAAGATGTGGGCTATCTCTACCTAAGACCAGAACATCAACCTCCAAGACTGTCCTTGCTGTCTTTAAGCTCCTAGCTCAACGTACAACACCAGACTCCTGCCTCTAATCAAGGGCTGGCCTTCCCTGTCTAGAAAGAGATAAAATGGATTGTGGGAGTCTCTAGACAACTCTTGCTCTCTCCTCCACAGAGGTTCAATATCTTGTGGTGTTGCAGAAAAAGCCCTGATTCACCAGTTCATATGATTCATAATTCTTATTAAATTCATGTTTGAACATCCAGAAGTGATAGTTGAAAATGGTGATGTAATGATGCTTTACAAAAAGGAACAAATCTCTGAGATAGAAATTCTTACCATATAATGGCACCTGGTAGGAACAGATAGGATACTACCCATGTGCTATTAACTTTAGAATAAGTTTCCACTGGGAGAGTGGTAGAAACATTCCCCCCATCCTATTTAGGCAGCCAGTTGAAAACAAATCCCTTCAGAGCAGGGCAATTTTGAGGGAGGAAAGGCAGGCTGGGGAGTAGATGAGGACAGTGGAAACACATGAGGCAGGACCAAATGTATGATATAGCTATGGTTCTCAGCCCTGGCTACACATAAGAATCTCCCAGGGGACTTTTTAAAACTTTATTTTGAACTAATTTGAAAATGATAAAAAAGTTTCAAAAACAGCAGACAGCTGCCACACACACTTCATGTAGCATACTCCATGCCAACATCATACATAGCCATGACAGAGTTGTCAAACTAATTAAACTTGTACAATACTATTCAAAAAAACTATAGATTTTGTTGATATTTCACCATTTTTTGGCTAAATTCAAATTTGTAGAATTATTCTAGGGTCAAATTTTGGGATATCAGGTTGTGTTTAGTCATCAAATATCTTTAGTCTCCTCCAACCTGTAACAGTTCATACATCCATCCTTCCATGTCTTTCATGATCTTGACATGTTAAAGAGCACCAAGCAGTTATTTTATATAATGCACCAGTTTTTCTACTAAATGCCCCTTTTTCTGTTCCAGAATTGAATCCTGAACACAATGTTGCATTTAGATATCATATCTTCTAAATTGCCTCAAATTCATTGCAATTTACCGATATGTCCTTGTTTTTCTGACGTTGACATTTTTAAAAGTCAACGGTTAGTATTTTGTAGAATGTCTCCAAGTTTGGGTTTGTCTGATGTTTCCTCATGAATTTAGTTTGGGATTATATATTTTGAGGAAGGATAGCATGGAAGTGAAGACTTTGTCATCACACAGTTTAAGAGGTTGAAGATAAGAGCATGAAAAACTAGTGAACTCTGTGTGTGTGTGTTATTAGGAATGGAACCTAGGGCCTTGTGGATGCTACACAAGCACTCTACCACAGAGATATGCTCCAAACCAAATGTTAGTCTTGGTCACTTCATTAATGAGATTTCTGCCAGGTTTCTCCACTGCAAAGCAACCTACATGCCCTTCAATAGATGAATGGATAAAGAAACTGTGGCATATACACAATGGAATATTACTCAGCAATAAAAGAGAATAAAATCATGGCATTTGCAGGTAAATGGGTGGAGTTGGAGAATATCATGCTAAGTGAAGTAAGCCAATCCCAAAAAACCAAATGCCAGATGTTCTCTCTGATAAGTGGATGCTGATCCAT
>PVHX01024397.1:0-24089 GCA_004024805.1 Geosciurus inauris
CGTGACTGGCATGTGATGGGGAAGCTCAGGGCCTGAGAGACCCAGGGACCTTGCACACGGTGGTGGGGGTCAGGGCAGCCTCCTGGGGGGCGCTTGGGGCTGAAGTGGAATGGCTGTGTAGGAGTTCAGCAGTTTGGGGGGTAAGGGCATGTGTGCCAGGCCGAGGGGTGCTGCAGCAGCCCCATTCACCCCAGTCATTTACTGAGCTCCTACTGTATACACTCAGCAGGGAGGCAGGGAGGGGTGGGCTTAGGGAGGACCCCTCTCGCCATGCCCCCGGGAGCCCCGGGGTGCCAAGCTTTCCCAGTCACCTCGGTTACTCCGGCCAGCAGAGTGGAGCTTCCTCTGCCAACAGAGCCCCCCAAAGCCACAGCGCGTGCATTCAGGGAGGCGCCGGCTCAGCATTGCCAGGCCCCAGGCCCAGCTGCTCGGCGCCTTCCGGGCTCTGAACAGGGGCTCTGCGCCAGCTCCTTGGGCCCCCTCAGGCCCTCCGAAGGGCTGGGAAACTGTCCCCAGAGCCCAGCTTGTGGCCACCACTGCTGGCTCCCAGCATAGCTGCTTCAGTGGCAGCAGCCGACTGTCCCCTGCTCCTCCTCACAGCCCAACAAGGGCTGTGGATGCTCAGGACAGGTGGGGGAGGAGCGCGCAGGCCCCCCCGAGCTCCTGCGTTCTGAGCTCGGCCCCTTCTCTGGTGCAGTGCCCCCAGAGCTTGTGGGAGACTCGGACCTGCTGACCAACATCACCGCTGCCTTGCATGGCCCCTTGACGCTGCTCTGTGAAGCCACGGGCGTCCCGCCCCCGGCCATCCACTGGTTCCGAGAGGAGGAGCCCATCGACCCCGGGGAGGACACCTACCTTTTGGCAGGTGAGGCATTGCCAGAACTGTGACCTGGCAATCAGGTCTGGCCCCCTGCCTCTGCCTGTGTTCACTACATGCCCATGACCTCCAACCCTGGGGTGGCTGGAATTACCATTCCAACTACTGGTCCCCAAGCATTGGTCAAGTGTGGTGCCCCAGGGGAAGAAGATTCTAATGGTTTAGGGGAAGGCTTCCTGCTCTCCTAGAGACAGACATCTGCCTAGTAAAGGCTCTGATAAGTCCTGCAACAAGGAAGCAAGTACATGTGTCACGATGACACAGAACGTCCCGTAGGCAGTAGCAAGGCTATGGAAATGAGACAAAAGCACTTCCTCTGAATGCTCAGCCTCCTCGCAAATAGGGTTATGATGGTTCTCGCTGGTAAACAAATGGAGATAGGAGGCCCAAGAGGCCATGTCCCAGAGCTCTCAGGGACTTGAGGACCCATCCCTCGTTCCATGCAGCCCACGTGGGATTACAAACACGTTCCCCTGTGCTTGGCGGCCAGCACTTGGTAGGCACGCCAGATGCACTGTGCAGATAGGAACTCAGATTGCACCTGGGCCCAGCAGGAAGCAGCACGGCGATCGATTAGTGACATCTGTCCAGGTGCAGGAGTACGGAGGATGGCCTGTGTGTGCAGAGGGCACCAGGACACGTGCTGCCACTGCGGCTCCCTAGGAGAGGGTCTATGACTGTGCCTTACAGAATAAAATGGTCCAAATTGGACCAGGACTGCGTAGCCCCTTTCCGTCCCTTTGGCTCCAGTCCAGAGCCAGTGTTGACCAGGTGGCAGAGCCCTCTTGCAGGACAAGTCCTCAAGTCTGCCCTGGAGCATGTCTGATGTCCAAGTGGCTCCATCCTATGCTTCCCTCCTGGGCCTCAGTTTCCTGGCTGGGGAACAGGACATGGAGGGAGGCATAGGCACAGGCCTCTAATCACCATGCCTGTGTGGCGCCTGCCTATAGGCAGGCAGGAGGCCGCTCAGAGCCGAGCCGAGCCCACAGCCTCCCTCCCCAGGTGGCTGGATGCTGAAGAGGACCCAGGCGCAGGAACAGGACCGAGGCCTCTACTCCTGCCTGGCAAACAACGAGGCTGGGGAGGCGCGGAGGAACTTCAGCGTGGAGGTGCTGGGTACGTGGCAGCCCTGTCCTCACGGAGCCCTGTGGACCCTTGCCCTCCTTCCTGGGGTGCGGCTCTGAGATGGAGCACTGGCCTTGCAGGCCGGAGGCCCTGGGCTCCATCCCAGCACTGCCAAACAGACACAGAGTCTCGCTCTGAGGCCGCCACGGAACGTCCCAGTAATAGAAGCAACTAATCCCAAGTAGAAGGGGGCAGGTTTTCTCCACCCGCCTCACTACCTTCTCTGATCAGGGCCTGTGACAGAGGCTCTGGGACCCACACAGCAGCAGCAAGGTGTATTAGACTCCCTGACCAGACATGAGGGGTAGGGAAACTGCAGAGAAGAGCCCCGGGCTCTGCATGGTAAAGGTTCTGACAAGTCCTGCCCCAAAGAGAGGTTCTCTGGCACTTACAGGATATCCCACAGGCGGTGACGGTTTTGGCAATGCTGACACAGCACTTTTTCTGAATATTCAGCCTCCTCACAAATTGGTTTGTGATGGTTCCTACTGGTGAACAAATGGAGATTCTGAGGCCCAAGTGGCCAAATCTCTCAGGGGCTTCAAGACCCACTGTGGCCCAGACTCAGTGACCTGTTCGTCGTTCCATGCAGCCCAGATGGGACTGCAAATTCCCAGCCACGGCCCCGGGGTCTCGGCCTCCACTTCCGAGCTTCTGCAGCCTGAGTGGGCCGCCCTGGTCTGCAGCTGGCTGTCTTCCTGTTCCTGCCAGTTCCTCCCAGCATTGAGAACGAGGACCTGGAGGAGGTGATCAGGGTCACTGAGGGACAGACAGCCCAGCTGATGTGCAATTCCACGGGTAAGGGCTACGCCATGTGGTGGGCCAGGAGGAGGGGTGGGCGGGCAGCCTTGGGAGGGAGGGGCCTGGGGATGGGACCCACCGCTGGCCCTGCAGGCCTCACTCAGTGCCTGTGCACCTTGGGCGCTGTGCCGCGCCCCTGCTCGACTGTGCGCGCTGTCTCTCTGCCCTACGTGCTCTCCCCTCTCAGCTGACTGCTGATCCAGGACCCTCTACCAGGAGTCCCCAGCTGGCCCTGCACACCCAGCGGGGTGCCTCCTCAGGCGCCCACAGAGCCGGGGGCCTCCCTGCCTCAGCAGCCACCACAGGGGACCCTAGTGGCCTTGTGACATTTGGGCTTCTTGGGGCCCCTACGGCATGTCACCATGGTTTCCCCAGTGCCTGGAAGAGTAGGCTCCCATTAATACTTAGCTCAGGGATGGATGGGTGGGTGGATGGGTGGGTGGTTGCTTGGACAGGTGAATAGGCAGGTAGGTGGGTAGGAAGGTGGGTGGCGGGTGAGTGGGTAGGCGGGTAGTGGGTGAGTGCATGGACAGATGGATGGATGCATGGATGGACAGGTGGTTAGTCAATGGGTTGATGGATGGATGCATGGATGGATGGGTGGGTGGTCAATGGATGGATGGTCAATAGATGGATGGATGGACAGATAGGTGGATGGTTGGATGGATGGATGGTTGGTCAGTGGGTTGATGGATGGGTGGATGGGTGGTTGGATGGATGGGTGGATGGAAGGGTATTTGGTCAATGGGTTGATGGATGGATGATGGATGGGTGGATGGGCAGGTAGTAGGTGAGTAGATGGAGGGGTGGATGAATGAAGGAATAACTTGCTGTTCCAACTTGCCTGTCTGTACCAGGCCATCCCTGTCCACTCCTAGGTAAGTAAAGGGCAACCAATCCCAGAGGAAGGGGTCCAGGCCAGGCCTGGTGTCTGCTGGTTTCTTGCTGTTTCTCAGCCTATAGACCTGGACAAGAATCGTGTCCCTTGCCCTAGCTGGGAGCAGCCTTTGATCCCTAAGGCCACCCTGGTCAGATCTTGCTGAATGGTCCCGATCTCTGCCCTGTGTGTAGGCCACCCGCCACCCAAAGTCACGTGGTTCAAAGACGGCCAGCCCCTGGTCAGTGATGATGGAGCCTTCCTGTGGATCCCTCAGGCTAACTTGTCCAGTGCTGGCCACTACTCCTGTGTGGCAGCCAACGACGTTGGGGAAAAGACCAAGCACTTCCAGCTTAGTGTCCTGGGTGAGCTTGGAGGCCCCTGGCCACGGGGTGCTGAAGGGAGCTACATAATAACAGTGGTTTGATTAAACATTTGTCATGAGCCAGACGCTTGGCTGAGTCCTCTTGACCACCCTGGAGGTGGGAGAGGCTTTTGTCCCCATGTCCCAGATGAAGCTCTCGGCTCAGGCCAGGGCCCAGGCTGGTGAGCTCACAGCCAGGCCATCCGTTCCCTGAGGGCAGTGAGCACCTGTTGGCTTGTTAGGCTGGATGGAAAATCGACCAAAAGAAGGGGGCACTGGCTCCCTCGAGAAATCTGCTTCAGGGCAGAAGGAAGAGCCTCCCTGGGGCTCAAAGGAGGAGATTCCACAGCCACCGAAGGCAGCAGGGGCGCTCCCTGCCCTCACCCCAGCCCTGGAGGGGCACAAACCAGAAGCACAGAGCTGAGAAGACGGGGTCCACTTAGTCGGTATTCCAGGGGCCAATGAGTGCAAGGTGAAGGACATGGCCCCCTACCTGTCCTCCTGCCCGCCCTAAATGATCCCGCCACCAACACTCCTCCCACGACCCCTCCGTGCCCCCTGCCCATAGCCCGGCTCTGCTGAGGCTGCGTACAGAGCCCGGAACCTTGGGGTGAGCCGCACCCATTTTACCCCCAAAATGAACCACATCAGGTGCCTGAGCTGTTGACTCCATGCGAATAAAGCAGAGCTTGCTGGCCTGAGGACTGTTCCTCGCCTCCACTGTTTGTGTGCCGCGTGTTACACGAGGCGCTGCTGGGGACCAAGGCAGGAGTGCTCCTCCTTCCCCGGGGGCTGCTCAGTGCTGGAGTCCGGCGCTGGATACCAGCCTGAACTCAAGCCTGGCGCTCTGTGCGTGGCTCCTCTGAGCCTCAGTGTCCCGTCCGTATAAACATGACAGTGTCACCAAAGCTAAGAACCAGGATCCGAGGCAGCCAGGGATCTGTGCTCACGGGCCCCTTCCTCACCCGCAGTGGCTCCCACCATCCTGGGAGGGACCGAGGACAGTGCGGATGAAGAGGTGACTGTGACCATCAGCAACCCCATTTCTCTGATCTGCGAGGCGCTGGCCTTCCCTTCCCCCAACATCACCTGGATGAAGGACGGGGTCCCTTTTGAGGCCTCCAAGAACATCCAGCTGCTTCCAGGTGCCACCTCCTGGGAATGGGAGTGAGGGGACAGGTGACGGCTCGTGAGGCTGGGTCAGAGGAAGGAGCCACTGTGAGGTACAGGTGCAGGGTGACCCTGGCTGCTGCCCCCCGAGCAGGTACCCACGGGCTGCAGATCTTGAATGCCCAGAAGGAAGACGCGGGCCAGTACACCTGTGTGGTCACCAACGAACTCGGGGAGGCCATGAAGAACTACCACGTGGAGGTCCTCAGTGAGTCTGGGACGCGGGGACACTGGCTAGACAGGCAGAAGTCTGCCCAGGGACCCTGGGCCCCACCTGGCACCCAGGGCACCTAACTCTGGTGGTTGCCAGGCTTTGGGGGCCCCATCATTCCCACTGCAGCACCGAGGGTCTAGGAGGAGTGGGTCAGACTTGGGCCTGGGGACCCCAGAGCTCTGCAGTCCTGGCCACCTCCTGCCACTTCTGCTATTGAGGTATAACCAGAGGCCCCTCAGCTGGAAACCTTCCAGGAGGATATCTGCCCCAGGAGTCCCCCTGCCTTAGACCTGCCTGTCTCGTAGCTGTGGCAGACGACACTGTCCCCTGAACAGACAGTCCCAAGAACGGGTTGACCTCTAGGATCCCTGTTCCTCCATGCTCGGGAGCAGCCACCCCAACGCCTGCTTCTGGGGCTGCCCCCGGAACCAGGCTGAGCTTGGGGTCTCGGCGCCCCCTCCCAAGGCCACTCCCTGCACACTTGTGGCTTTTCAGTTCCTCCTTCCATCTCCAAAGACGACCCCTTGGGGGAGGTCAGCGTGAAGGAGGTGAAGACCAAGGTGAACAGCACGCTGACCTTAGAGTGCGAGTGCCGGGCTGTGCCCCCACCGTCCATCAGCTGGTACAAGGATGGGCGGGTGAGTGGGCTGGGCAGGGCAGGCTCTCACCTGAGGTCCCGCTGGTTCTGCTTGGAATCTTCCAAAAAAAGAGCACAGAAAATGCCAGGCCCCAGAGCTGGCCCCGGGACACGCACCCCATATACTAATACGGAAATCCAGTTTCCTGAAGGGGATGTCTCAGGAGCATTAAACTCTACTATTTCACCCATTGACTTCTCTTCCAATTTTTGGTTTATATGGATTTGGTTTTACAAAGTTCCCAGGGTGTCAGCCAGATGCAGTGATGCACGCCTATAATCCCAGTGGCTCAGGAGGCTGAGGCAGGAGGATCGCGAGTTCTAAGCCAGCCTCAGCAACTTATTGAGACCCTGTCTCTAAGTAAAATACAAAACAGGGCTGGGGATGTGGCTCAGTGGTTGAGTACCCCTGAGTTCAATCCCTCGTACCAAAAAAAAAAAAAGTTACCAGGGCATCCCTACCCTCTGCGTTGTGTTTTTTATTAAGATATAAGTACTCTTGTCTGGATGCTCTCTGCCCCCTCATCTCTGATCTCCATAACTCCTTTGTCTTCCTAGCCCGTAGCCCCTGGCCAGCGCCTCCGCGTCCTAGGGGAGGGGCGGCTGCTCCAGATCCAGCCCACTCAGCTCTCTGATTCCGGCCGATACCTGTGCGTGGCCACCAACGTGGTTGGGGAGGATGACCAGGACTTCAATGTGCTCATCCAGGGTGCGCTTGGCCCGTGGGGCAGGGCTGGTGGTGGCCAGCAGGGTGAAAGAATTGTGTTGGCCAGTGTGAATGCTGGGGCCTCTGTCAGCCTGGAGTACCAGTCCTTAGCAAATGAGCCCCACCAGGCAGCGCCCCCACCTCAACACCCCCAGGCAGCAGTGAGCTGCCTGACCCGCCCTGAGTCCAGGGCTCCTGCCCAGCATAGAACTAAGTGGCGGAGCTGGATTTGATCTGGTCAAGCCCAAACACTGGCTTAACCCCTGCAGATGCCTCTCGCTTTATTAGGAAACGTGGGGAATCTGGTTCCAACTATCCAGGTTGAGAGTAAGTCTAGTGTCGCGAGTTGGTAACTGCTGGAGCTGGTCATGGGTGCACACGGCCCGTTATGTTCTTCTCTCTGCTTTTGTGAATGACATTTTCCTTTGGGAAAAAAGTAAAGAGGAAGAGGAAGGGAAGTAGAGAAGGAGAGAAGCGGGCAGGGAGGTAGGGAGGCTGGGAGATAGGGATTTAGGGAGGCTGGGAGGTAGGAAAACAGGAAGGCAGAGGAGCTGGGAGGTAGGGAGGTTGGGAGGCAGGGAGGTTGAAGGCCAAGAAGAGCAATTGATGGGCCAGGTGTTGCTGTGTGGTCCTCGGACAGTGGCCTGGCAGGAGGAACAACCTGTTTCATCTCTGGCCCATCTGGCCCCCAGACCCCACACCCTGGCTCCATTGTCAGTGGGCTGCATGACCTGGGCTGTCACTGCCCTCCAAGCCTTAGTTTCATCTTTTGCAAAATGAAGGTGACCAAAGCAGCTGACCTTGGGGCCCCCTTCTGGTCCTGAAAGTTGAGGGTCTGTGCCTCTGTCCTCAGTTAAATAAATGCTGGCTAAGGCTTAGCATCTGGCTCCCTCCCCTAGACAGTATTTCCACATCACAAGGAGTCTTTGAGCCCATTAGACGTGAGCTCCACAGGGCCCGAGCACCCCCCCAGTGCCCAGCACAGAGTACTTGCTCAATAGCATCAGCTGGTGGGGAGAATGAATTTAAGAAAGACCTTGACCCAAAGCAATTCTGTGTCTCCGACTGGTGAGGAATCTCTGGGCAGAGGTGTGGTCCCAGCTGCTGTGTTCCCTAACTTTGTCTCCCCCACCCAGTGCCCCCAATGTTCCAGAAGGTGGGCGATGCTGATGCAGCCTTGGAGATCCTGTCCCAGGAGGAGGAGGCCCGGGGTGGGGTGACGGAATACCAGGAGGTCGTGGAGAACAACCCAGCCTACCTGTACTGCGACACCAACGCCATCCCACCACCTGAGCTCACCTGGTACAGGGACGATCAGCCCCTTTCGGCCACGGATGGCGTCTCCGTGCTGCAAGGTAGGCCGGGGGCTCTCAGAGGAGCTGGGTGCTTTGGGCTCTCCTGTGAGCTGCCTGCTGTGTGACCAGGAACAAGGTGTGTGACCAAGCTGGGCCCTGGCTGCAGTTTGTGAACTGGGTCTGGCAGGCCCACCTGATCGCCATCTGCCTCAGTTTTTATTATAGAGCTTGCCCCACCTGGGCAAGCTCAGGATCTGGCGTCGGGATCTGGAATGGCTTGAAATGATCAGCAGAAGTAGCACCGCTCTCTCCTGTGGTCCCTTGACCTAAGGTTTCAGCTGGCCTTGGCCCCGCCACCTTGAGGAGGCTCTTTCTGGGCTCATAGCTCCTTAGGATGACTTTTTCTTTTTACCGCTTCAAATATTTGTTTGTTTAAGGTTATTTAATTTTTAAGTGAACTTTTTATTTTTTAATCACGTTCCTGGAATGACTTTGAATTAAAAGTCCCAGGAGTAGCACTGAGAGACACGTGGCTCCCTTGGACAGTCACCCAGCTCCCCTGGGTGAACCGGGAGCCAGCTGGCGCTCAAGGGACGGGGCCATGTGGTTTGTGGCGAGGGAGACTGGACGGTCTCCCAGCTTAGCATGTCCACCATGTCCTGCCGAGTCTGGGCCAGAAGTGGTCTGGCAGGGCATGTGGTCCGTTGTACGGCTGCCTGTGAGCAAGTCACACGAGGTTTGTACTTTGGCCCTTGTGAAGGAAGGAGGCCTCCCAAGGCTCTGGGAGAGGCCATGCTTGCTCCAAGTCCCTGGTTTCTGTTGGAAATGCCTGCAACAACCTCTTAACCTGCTACTGGCCTCTGACCTGGATGCCAGCTTCAAATCTTGGCCTCAGTGGGCGCAGTCACATGCTGGTCCCTAATGCAGATCCTGGCCACAGGTCAATTCCAAGGGTCAACTGAACCCAGGCCCAGCCACTGACCCTACCTCTGGCCATGGACCACGAATCCCAGCACTGACTTCTGACCCTGGCCACTGACCCCTAATCCTTAGCATATCACGGTTGTGGTCATAGATAATGACCTGGATTCTGACTCTGACCTCAAACCCAATTGACTTCAACTCAGGAACTTCCTGACATTCAGGGCTCTGTTCCCTGATGCTCTATGCAGTGAGCCCCTGGTCAAGCCACTCGTGGCCTGGGCTGGTGACCCTCCAGAATTCTGAACACACAGTGACCCTCACCCAGCCCCCACTAGAGACCAACTCCCCCTTCGTCAATGCCGTCAGCATTCTGTTCCTGGCTGGCTCTTGGTCATGGAGGGCCCCAGGGGTCACTCCAACAGCTGCAGACCCAGGACTGGCCTGCTTTGCCTCCCAGGCATCTCCTGGGATGTGAGCCTGGTGCCCCTTCCCTGCCGTCCTCAGGAGTCAGCTCAGCACAGCCACAGACCTGAGCCTGTAACCGCCGCCCTCCTGTTGGGCGCTAGAGGGCAGACTCTCTCCTGGCTCAGGTGGGATGACAGCAGCCCCACAGTGCCAGTGCCCCGGGGCCTGGCACCCAGCAAGCTGTGAGCTGCACTTGGACTTGATTTTGTTTCACAGATGAGGCAGGAGTGGGAGCTGCCCCAGACCCCTCCAGAGGAGAGAGCAGCTTGCTTGCTGTTGGGGTGGGGCTGCTGCCAAGCCCAGGCCTGTGCCCCGTGTCCCTGCAGGAGGCCGGATCCTACAGATACCCCTGGTGCGGGCCGAGGATGCCGGACGGTACTCGTGCAAGGCCTCCAACGAGGTGGGCGAGGACTGGCTGCACTACGAGCTGCTGGTGCTGAGTGAGTGACCCCGGGCCTGCGGGCCGCTCAGGGCTGCAGGCTGGCAGGCCTCCCTCCTCGGGGGCCAAGGTTGATCCCATGAGCTTCCTAATGGTGCCTGAAGCCAGGCAGAACCAGGTTCACTCCCCGAGTTGGTCGCCTCCCCACAGTCCCTCAGCCCCCTAGCCTCACTCGGGCCTGGGAGGGTTTGGTGGGTGGGCACAGGAGCCTCAGGTGCCACTCTGGCCCCAGGCCCACCCCAGCCCAGGAGCCTGGCTGCTCCTCACCCTCTTCCCCCCCACCCCAGCCCCGCCTGTGATCTTGGGCGACACGGAGGAGCTGGTGGAGGAGGTGACCGTCAACGCCAGCAGCAGTGTCCGCCTTCAGTGTCCAGCCCTGGGCAACCCTCCGCCCACCCTCTCATGGCTGCAGAACGGGCTACCTTTCTCCCCAAGTCCACGGCTGCAGGTCCTGGAGGATGGACACGTGTTGCAGGTGGGGAAAGGCCCCGCCCAGGCTGAAGGTGTCACATAGGATCTAAGGGAACACCCTCTGTCCCCAGTGTCCAGACAGGGGCTGCCTGGGATCCTTGGAGGCCAGTGCAGCCCCCTGTAGCCCTCCACATCCAGTTGGCTACAGAGAAGGGCCCAACACCAACCTCGTGTCCCCAGAAAGAGTGTCTTCCTGGTCCCCATGAGCCACCTGCTGCTGTTATGGGGCAGGAAGAGGGGACTTCTCAAGGGGCCTCCAGCTCCCACCAGGGCCGTCTGCCTGTGGCACCCACAGGTGTCCACGGCAGAGGTGGCTGATGCTGCCAGCTACATGTGTGTGGCTCAGAACCAGGCGGGCTCTGCAGAGAAGCTCTTCACCCTCAGGGTCCAAGGTGAGCTGGCTACACAGGTGGCCCCTCTCCATGCTTTGTCCCTCCTGTGGGGGCCTCTGGGACCTGCTCTCAGAGTGCAGTGATCCCAGCCTGACATCCTGGGGCAGATAGCGTTTGGGGGACCCTGATCCCTGCTGGGCCACCCCCAGATGGTCATAAGCAACTTTGCAGGCAGCCAGGGGATGGCTCTTCCCAGGCCTTACAGCATCATTTTTGAGCACCTACTGTATACCTGGCATGGCACTGAGTGCTCTGCCTGGGCCCACCCCTTCAGCAGAGCTGGAGTGAGCGCCTGACGCACACCTGTGGAAACACTTGGAGAGGCTGCAGGGGGCAGGACTGCCCACCCTGAGTCTGCACCTGAGCTCAGAGGCGGGGATGGCTGTGGCCTCAGGGATGGAGGGGGAGTGCTGAGCACTCAAGGTCGTGGACTCAAGGCTGAACAGAAATTTTGGCTCTGCCACCGATGGCTGTGTAAGCTTGGAAGAGTGACTCTCCCTCTCTGATCTCCAAGCCTCAGTGTGCTCATGTGTACAGTAGCTAGGACCCGTGGCTGTTTGAAAGCGCACTGAGCTGACGCCTTAGGAGCTTGGTAAAGCCCTCAGTGTGTCACTTGCTGGCCCTCTGCCCTGGTCCCTGTGCATTCTCATGTCTTTCTTTATCCCGGTGGCCATGGGGACAGTCCCACCACGAATCACGAGCCAGAACTCGGAGCAGGTCACCGCCATCCTCAACAGCAGCGTCTCCCTCTCCTGTGAAGTCCACGCGCACCCGAGCCCTGAGGTCACGTGGTACAAGGATGGCCAGGCCCTGTCCCTGGGGAAAGACACTTTCCTCTTGCCTGGTGGGTAAACTGAGGCTTTGAGCCCAGCTCTGGGGCTGTGGGACCTGCTTTTCCAAGCCTCGGACAGGGCTGTGCGGCTGGGAGGGGTCTAGGGTCAGGGAGAGTTCCTGGGGGCTGGTGCCAGCGCCTGGCTCCTTCGCAGGCACCCACACGCTGCGGCTGCCGCGGGCAAAGCCGTCGGACTCGGGGACATACCTGTGTGAAGCCCTCAACGCTGCCGGCCGCGACCAGAGAGCAGTGCGGCTCAGCGTGCTGGGTAGGCCGTCCCCACGCAGCCTCCCCTACGCCTTTATAGCCCTGCACCCCTGGGCAGCCGTGGAGCAGAGGGGCAGCTGGCACTGTCTGCGGTGGGGCCCCCTGTCCTTCCAAAGGGATATAGTCCAGGTGGCACCGTCTAGCGTGGAGGTTAAGACCGAAGTCCTGGGTGTTGGCCGCCCTGGGCTTGAAACTCAGCTGTGTGTTCACTTGCCCTGTGACCTTGGGCAAGTTGCCCCCGTCTCTGAGCCCCAGAGTTCTCATCTGTAAGGTGACCATTGTGTAAGGATGGAGTGGTGATGTGGGCAGCGCTTAGCCCAGTGTCTGTGTGACAGGGCCACTCACCTCCTCTGTCCCTTGGGAATCCAGGTTCCTTCTACCTTGTTAGTCCTGCGTCTCAGGGTGAGCTCCCATGATGACCAAGGTAGGAGGCCCTTCTCAGCCTGTCCTCTGGTCTCAAGAGATGCTCGGCAGGGGGCCTGTTAGGCTCCTTATATTTATTTATTTATTTTTGGTACCGGGGATTGAACTCAGGGGCACTCGACCACTGAGCCACACCCCCAGCCCTATTTCGTGTTTTATGTAGAGACAGGGTCTCACTGAGTTGCTTAGCGCCTCGCCATTGCTGAGGCTGGCTCTGAACTCACGATTCTCCTGTCTCAGCCTCCCTAAGTGCTGGGATTACAGGTGTGTGCCACCACGCCCAGCTAGGCTCCTTATATTTAGAATCCTCTTGGGGAAAGCTGGCCCAGGTGTCACAAGCCAGGACTCACTGGAAGGTTCTCTGTAGCCCTGGGGCTGGTTCATTCATTGGCCCATGCTCACCATCTGGGTGCAGGGCTAGGGGTGGGGAGGCTTCTACATTCCTTAGCCAGAGTGACAGGGGACTGATTGGGACCCCTTGGAGGGCTCTGCCCCAGCTGGGGGCTGCCCTTATAGGAAAGAGCCCACGAAAGCTGTCTCAATTTCCTCCCACCCCCATCTAGGAGGCTGAGGCCCAGAGAGGGCAAGAGGTTCTCTCTGGCCACCCACCAGGTCCAAGGATACTGGTCTGGGTTCTCTTCCTCCAGCTCCCGTAGGTCTGTACCAGCCACCAGTTGAGTCCACTGTGTGACCCTCATGGGTTTCCATAGGCCATCACCCATGGTAGAGCCAGGGAGGACTTGGGGAAGACCACAGTGCCTCACTGGTCATCTCTGTCCTCAGTCCCCCCAACCTTTAGGCAGGCTCCCCGTGGTCCCCAGGAGATGGTCCTGGTGCAGGCTGGGGACAAGGCTGTCCTAAGCTGTGAGACAGACTCACTTCCGGAACCAACCGTGACCTGGTACAAGGACCGGCAGCCCCTGGCCCTGGCACAGCAGACCCAGGTTCTGCAGAGTGGACAGAGGCTGGAGATCCTGGCCTCACAGGTGAGCAGCCATAACATGTCACCTCCAGCTAGAGAAGCCTGGGAGAGGGCGGTGGGGAGGGACGTGGTGGGGGATGGGGCTGTTGCCTCCTAGACCCACGCATCCCAGACGGAGCAATGGACAGTCTCCAGGGAAGGACTGGGGCCAGCCCCAGCCCCCGCTCTGCACGGCTCTGGGATGCACTTGAGCAAGCCGTTCCCTGCTGCCTCCTTCAGTTTCCCCAGATCAAGAGTTTTCCAGATCCTTCTGGCCAGCCCTCTGTGGCTCCAGAAGTCTACGCTGCCTGCCTTCCTTTCTTGTGTGGGTCAAACGCCCTCGAGCGTGTGCTGTGTGACTATTGGGCCCTTCCTCTGGAAATGCACCCTAGGCTCCTCGTGTCCAGCTCCAGCCCCACCAAAAGGGTGGGCCCAGGCCTGTGTCCTTGCCCTCTCTTGGCCTCCTGGGCCTCTTGGGAAAGGCCAGGGCCCCCATGTCCTTCTGGCTCCCCAAGCAGGACTGGCATGTGTGTGGAGTCCCTGCTCTGCAGGTTTCCGAGGGCTGGATATTTTCAGGGAGCCCCAGGCACCTTACCCCAGCTCACAGCATGGCGTGTGCCCTTCCCGTCTCAGGTGTCGGACAAGGGCGTGTACAGTTGTAAAGTCAGGAATGCAGCGGGGGAGGCCACGCGGACCTTCGTCCTCACTGTCCAGGGTAAGCTGGGCCCAGCCTGGCCTGCACGGCCAGAACCCCCATGGCACCAGGCTGCCAAGGATGAGGTTGACAATGACTGGAAGGAGGCGGCGTGGCCAGGTACCAGATGCCAAAGACTAGGACTAGCAGGATCCAAATAGGACCAGCCGGTGACTTGCTCTGTGGGCTTAGTGGAATAACTTTGTCCCTCAGGTTTACCTTCAGTAAAAGGGTCTCAGAGCAACACCTGCTGCTGGGTGGTGGACACACCTGATCTGCTATTAGGAGCTGGCCACCTGCACTGGGATGGGAGATCAGACACTTGGGAGGCATGGGGCCATGTCACCTCATGTCCCACCAGCCCTAGAGCAGAACATACAGGGCATTTAACTGGACCTGTTGCTCAAGCTGGGATGAAGGGGACCTGTCCAAGCTGTCTGGGGAGCATGGCCAGGTTTTCTCGGGGTCAGAGTATAGACCTAGCTGTGTAACAAAAGAACCCCAAAATATAGTGGATTGAATGAGAGTGAGGTTTCCCCTGTCATCCAAAGCCTGGAGGGGAGTGCCTGTGTGGCGGGACCACTCTCCTCCTCTGTCCTTTGGGAATCCAGGTTCTTTCTACCTTGTTAGTCCTGCGTCTCAGGTGCTGCCCCTGTTCACATGGCTGATGCAGGGACACTGCCTGCAGGAAGCAGGGAAGAGGCCCGTGTGCGTGTGGAGCAGCTGTCTAGCACAGGGACAGGGAGGCTGGGAAGGGAGCTCCTCGCTCACCAGGCGCTCGGCTACAGCTCTGCTGTGCGCAGTGGGAAGAACAGGCTGTGGGGGGACACCAGATGGCAAAACAGCAGCCTCACAGCCAGGCGAGCAGCGGTGTCCTGTCCTGAGCCATACTGAATATGATCCTGTACAGTGGCTTATGCCCAGGGTACTGCTCCAGGCCCACAGCCCCTTCTGACAGCTCCCTCGATGAGCAGTGGGCATCAGGGGCCTGGCACTGGAGGGCAAGAGGACTGTGTTCCACTGATAATGATTTCTGGGGTGCACTACTTCATCCTGGTGAGCAGGAGCATGCTGGGATTGATTAGCAATGTCTGTCCTGGCGTAGGTTAAGGGCTGCTGGTGCGTGAGCCATGTTTACCATCCTGGGGTTAAGTGGACCCTGCCTGTGCTCTGCTTTTTCAATGCTTTGAAATAACCAGAGGCTGCTTCTTATTCCATCTGTGAATAAAGCAACCCCACCCCTCAATCTGCTTGGGAGGAAGGAAACGAGGAGGAGCCTCAGGATTCTGGTATTCTGGTTTTTTCCTGCAGTACCTCCAACATTTGAGAACCCCAAGACGGAGACAGTGAGCCAGGTGGCTGGGAGCCCCCTGGTCCTGGCCTGTGATGTGTCGGGGGTCCCTGCACCCACGGTTACTTGGCTGAAGGACAGAATGCCCGTGGGTGAGTGGACCTTCCCCTCTTCTTTTCCAGTACAAAGCAGTAACCAAGGAAGTTGGTGGTGGCTGATGTTCTTACTTGTCAGAGCCAAGGCTGACAGTGTGCAGAGACCCCCTTCCCTGGTGTCTTTAATGTCACTGGCCCTCAGACCCTGGACACCCAGGACTACACCTGTGGGGGCTTGGAGGGTCCCTGGTGTGTGGGTCCTCAGCCAGCCCTCACCAGACAGAAGGCATGCGCTCTGCTTAGTGCAGGGCGAGGGCCTGGGCCAGGTTGCCAGGGGTTCCCAAGCTCCAGCTCAGACACAGGGCATTGCTCGGGGCATTTTGCACTGAAAAGCCAGCTGGATGGATAAGGATGGGGCCAGGTGGGCCACTGGGCTGGTGCAACCAGAGAGGGCTTTGGGGCAGAGGGGCAGAGGTGTGTCTGGAGAGAAGGAAAGAGGACGCATTCCCGGCTAGTGAGCAGGGGCTGGGTGGGCTGGCACGTGTCCCACGTGGGTCAGTGAGTGGCTGTTTCACCTGCTCAGAAGCCTGGACAGGTGTGGGGTCAGGGGTGTGGGAGGTGAGGGCCGGGCCTGCAGCAGGTCCTGGACGCTGGGCTTCCTTGGAGAGTGACGTCCATATGTAAAGACACGGGGGTTGAGAGGGACCGCAATCAGGCCGAGGAAGGTAGAGATGTGTGAACAGCAGCCCTGCCCCAAGAGCCTGCTTCCCCACGGACTCAAGAGGCGTGTGGGGCACTCACAGGCCCCCTTCATCCTACAGAGAGCAACATGGAGCTCGGCGTGGTCTCTCGGGGCGGCCGCCTCCAGCTGGGTGGCCTGCAGCTCGCCCATGCGGGCACCTACACCTGTGTGGCGGAAAACACCCAGGCCGAGGCTCGCAAGGACTTTGTGGTGGCCGTGCTGGGTAGGCTGCGCCCGCCACTCCTTCCCAATGCCCCCCCACCACAGTAGCCCCTGCTGATGCCCCCGGCCTCACACCGCCCCTGTCACAGTGGCCCCCCGGATAAAGAGCTCAGGCACCGCACAGGAGCACAGCGTGTTGGAGGAGCAGGAGCTGCGGCTGGACTGTGAGGCTGAGGGGCAGCCGCCGCCTGATGTGGCCTGGCTGAAGGACGGTGGCCCCCTGGACCAGGGTGTAGGCCCCCACCTCCGGTAAGGCCCGCTGTGCCCTCCCCGGGCAGCAGGGCCTCTGGCCCACGGGCACCTGTCCTTGGCAATCTCTCTCTGCGGCAGGTTCTATCTGGACGGCAGCTCTTTGGTGCTGAAGGGCCTCAGGGCCTCAGACTCGGGCGCCTACACCTGTGTGGCCCACAACCCAGCTGGCGAGGACGCCAGGCTACACACAGTGACTGTGCTGGGTAGGAGCTGAGGCTGAGGAAGGGCAGGCCCAGGGCCCCAGGCCACAGCAGCCCAGCCAACATGGGGCCTCTCTGAGGCAGCTGGAGGGTGACAAGAGGTCCGGGCAGGGAGACCTGGGGTTCAAGTCCCGGTGACACCCCTGTGACCTTCCTGGGCCTCCAGGACTCATCCTCCCATCCAGAGTGCAGTGGGAGTCTGGGGATAAAGGGAGAAGGGAAGGGGGCTGGGGCCAGCTGTGCCCCACAGTGGCCTCGCCCCTTGTGGGGTGCTCAGGCTCCAGGAACCCCAAACACAGTGGTTGTTGGTGGCGGAAGTGCAGGTCTAGGCAGGCCTCCCGGGATGCCCTGGGGGCACCCTCCTTTCCCCAGGCTCCCTTCACCCTCTTTCCTCTGCCCTGCTCCAGTTCCTCCCACCATCGAGCAGGGAGCAGGCAGCACAGGGACTCTGGTGAGCAGGCCCGGGGAGCTGGTGACTATGGCGTGCCCCGTCCAGGGCTCTCCGCCCATCCACGTGAGCTGGCTCAAGGACGGCCTGGCCCTCCCGCTCTCCCAGCGCACCCACCTCCACAGCTCTGGCCGCACCCTCAGGTAGGTGACAGGCTCTAGCCACTGGCCAGCTGACCACAGACCCCAGATGTGCTCTTCAGGCAGCTTGGTTTAAAATGCTTCTTCTTAGGTCTTAGAATAAAACTAGTAGCAGCAGACAGGTTTGACAGTAAGGAGAGAGAGAGAGGACCCCACCCCCAAATGGAGCTCTGGAAAGGAAGGGGCCTTTCCTCAGCACTCTGACAGTCTGCTGGGGGCAGCATAGAGTGAGCAGTAGCACCTCGTCCTACCCAACTCAGCCTGGCCAGGTGGCAGGCATCAGGGAGGGCTTCCGGGAAGAAGGTGCCTGAGCCAATTTATGCATCCAACGACCCTACGAGGGGCTTACGGTTCCATGCACAGTTCCAGGCCCCTGATAGAACAGTGAGCAAGACCAAGTCCGTGCTGCTGCATCTCGTGGCCAGGCAGGTATAGAAAACCAGCCCCTCTGCAGAGGCACCAGCAGGGCCAGCGGGGCGGGGTGGCGGTGGAGGAGGGCACTGTGTATTTTAGGGCTGTCAGGGATGGGTGCTGAGGGGGTGAGGATGGGCAGCAGATCCACCTGTGTGCTCGAGGAGCAGCAGGGTGCACATACCTGTTCACGTCAGCTGTCTTGGGCTGTCACTTGGGCCTTGGGGTCCTTCTGGCTGCATGTGGACAGCAGACTGGAGACCAAGGGCAGAGTTGGGAAGGCAGACGGGTCCCTGCAGCCACCCAGGGTCAGCCACCGCAGTGCAGGAGGGCAGCGGCAGTGGGCAGGGTGCCGGTCTGTTTTGAAAGCGGAGCTGGTAGAGTTGGAGAGGTGAGGGACCTGTGAGCTGGATTCTGGTGTTGCGTTTTGGTCTCGCCCCTAGTTTTTAGTCTCACTCCCTGGAAGGGCGAGTCCTCTTTCTGAGGTGGGGCGCTGAGAGGGGACAGGCGGGGGCTGTCTTTCAGTGCATGGCAGGGGTCAACCTAAGTAATCCTCCGAGGGAGACTCAGAAGATCACAAAGCTTGTTTGCAAACAGCACTGTCACGGTTCTCAGCCTTCGTCTTTGGAGAGGCTGAGGCAAAGGGGGATTTTAAAGGAGAAACGAGGGTTGCCTGAGAGGCTTTGAAACAAGGGTCCTCGGCCACAAAGGTACTCGGGCTGGTCCAGTCCGAGTGGGCTGTTGGACAGCTGGTCTTGCAGGAGTGTGCTCTGTGCGCAGTGGTGCTCCTGGTGTAGCCTTCGGGACTGTCAGGCCGGGGCAAGTGAGAGCCTTCCCCCAGCTTCACTTGCTTGTTTTTGTGGTTAGCGCTTGACCGAAGTGGCTCCATTTTGATCCTGACAACTTGGGCAGCTAAGCGCTTCTCAGGCATCCAGGGACGATGCTGGCAGTGCTGGCTCTCCCACTGTGGAGTTCAGGGACATAGACAATTGGGGACTGTCAGAACAGGGTAACTGGATACCGGGACTGGCTGCATCTGGTCTGGAGAGGGTGCGAACTGCACCTACCACTTGGATTAGGACAGGCCCCAGGACCCAGGGAAGGGATGCCATGGGGAGAAGACCCAGGAGCATGGGTGTGAAGACGCGTTTCAGGAAGGCACGTCAACTGGACGACAAGAGCGAGGCCAGAATTGGTGGTTGGCTTTGGCATTGTGGCCATCTCTGAGCTGTGACAAGAGCAGCTTGGGAGGAGAGGTTGGGGTGAAAGGGGGCTCGTGGGAGAGCAGGGGACAGCAGGTGAAGTGGTGAGTGGACGGCTCCGGCTGGTCCCCAGCGCTGCCAGGGTTTGGCACACCACCTTCTGGCCATTGAGGAGATGGGTCAGAGGGACGGGGCACGAGGAAGGGCCGTTTGCAGGTTTGTCCCTAGGGCACTGGGGGGCCAGGAGAGGGGTCTACACTTCAGAGCCAACTCTGAGAGACAGGACAGGAAGGAGGGGGCGTTTAGATTGAGCCCACCTCCCCGCTTCTCTCCCACCTGCCCCCATCAGGATTTCTCAGGTGCAGCTGGCAGATTCCGGCACCTTCACTTGCGTGGCTGTGAGCCCAGCAGGAGTGGCCGACAGGAACTTCACCTTGCAAGTGCTCGGTATGCAGCAGGGTGGGCACACAGGTCCTTTGACCTTGGTGAGTGAGAATCAAGGCCCTTGACCCCTGCCCAGGGTCAGCCCTCGGGGGTGTCCAGGCCAAGCAAGACTTGCCCACAGTTTCGGATTCTGCTTACCCATTTATCTTACAAGTAGCGGTCAGACACTTAGGCATGCCAGGGCCCTGCCAGGTACTTGGTACCACAGGGAGCAAAGGGGCCTCACCCCAGCTCCACCAGAGGAAGGGGAGGGTGCTCTGGGAGTGCAAAGGAGGGCACCTCACCTGGCCTCTGAGACTCAGGAGGTGCTTCCTGGTATGGGTGAGGTCAAAGCCAGGTACTGGGAAGGCAATGCCCAGGAGGAGGGCATCTGTCGTTAGGAATGGTTTGAGCAAAGGTCCTGGGGTGAGGACTGCCTGTTGTGTTTCAGATTGTTCCTGCCCACCCTTTCCCCTCCACAGAGCCCCCCATCCTGGAGCCAGCGCAGTTCCAGAATGATGTAGTGGTGGTCCGTGGTTCTTCAGTGGTCCTCCCATGTGAGGCCCGAGGCAGCCCCCTGCCCCTCGTGTCGTGGATGAAGGATGGGGAGCCCCTCCTGCCCCAGAGCCTAGAGCAGGGGCCTGGTCTGCAGCTGGAGGCAGTGGGAGCTGGTGACTCAGGGACCTACTCCTGTGTGGCTGTGAGCGAGGCTGGGCAGGCGAGGAGAAGCTTCCAGATGACTGTGATGGGTGGGTCGTCTGTGCTCCACAGCTTCCCCGGGCGGGAGGGAGAGGGAACCCTGGGGTGATAGAAAAGGCAGTGGGGTGGTCAGTGCTGCTGGAGGCCAAGCTGCTGCCGGGGCTCTGGGAGGCTCCGGAGGGCTTGGTTCCGCCTGCAGGGGCTCGGTGGCCGGGGTGTTTGATTCTCCAGGGCCACATCCCACTGTCTTGTCCACCAAGCTTTGACAGCAGAAGCAAGAACAAAAGTCACCAAACTCCGGGGACACTAAAGCCCTAGATTCTGATGTTGGGCTGTATTGGAAGAACATATCGATTTTGTGTCCTCCTGCCATACAGAGTTCTTGTTGGTTTTAAAGCACAAATAATTGCCCAGGAAGATGGGCCCATGGCTTCTGATGTTTCCAGGCCCCCTGGTTCCCCCGACACCCATGTGCCCCTGGCCCCCTCTGCTCTCAGCATCGGACGGTGCAGGGGGTGCCGAGGAACCCCAGCCACCAGCACGGCTGACCCAGGCTGGGGTGTGTTGCAGATCCCCCCCACATTGAAGACTCCGGCCAGCCTGCAGAGCTGTTGCTAACTGCTGGGGCCCCCCTGGAACTCCTGTGTGATGCCCAAGGTGTCCCCCCACCCAACATCACCTGGCATAAGGACGGACAGGCCCTGAGCCAGCTGGAGGACCACAGCCCAGCTGGGCAGCTGCTCCAGGTGGAGGCTGTGCAGGTGCTGGTCCCCGCCCACTGTGGGATGAGGCTGGGGGGGGGCGGCTGTAGCTTCCCCGGTCCAGTGGACAGCTGCCAAGGTAAGCCTGCACTGTCCTTTGTGTGGGATGTGAGAGTGGAGATGACCCACCGAGCCCTCAGAGCTCCCAGCCCTGCAGTACTGAGACAAGAAAAAAACCCAACAACTCCCCATCCAGGCCAGAGGAGGGCTGGTGCAGTCAGGGGCGACTTCCTGGAAGAAGCAGGGCTTGGCCCCCTCCCTGGAGTGAGAGTGAGAAGGAGAAGAAATCCAGAGGGGGTGTGGGAGGCTGGGAGGTGGGACAGCAGCCTCTGCAGACTGGGGCACGGATCCTGGGCCCTTTGCTGTGTGGGAACAGAGCCAGCTTGGTAGCGGGCAGCGAGGGCAGAGGTCACTGCTCATCCTGCTGTGTCCACAGGTCAGCGACGCTGGGCTGTACACCTGCCTGGCTGAGAGCTCTGCAGGAGAAGTGGAGAAGAGTTTCCGGGTCAGGGTTCAAGGTAGGGGGTAGTGGGGTGGAGGCAGGGTGGGGTCTGCCGCAGCAGGTCCAGCTCTCATTTTCTCTCACATCCCAGCCCCTCCAAATGTTGTTGGGCCCCGTGGGCCCCGCTCTGTGGTTGGCCTGGCCCCTGGCCAGCTGGTCCTGGAGTGTTCTGTGGAGGCAGAGCCCGTGCCCAAGATCGAGTGGCACCGAGATGGCATCCTACTGCAGGTGAGTGCCAGGCTGGGGACCAGGCATTGCCTTCTGCCCCTCAGGCCCCAGCCCCTAACGGATTCGATCTCCACCCTGCCCTGTGCACATCTCCACTGCTGTTACTATTGTCATACTCATTTTGTGGATGGGGCTTCTGAGGCACACACCTGTGCTCTTCCTGTGGTCCCTCCAAGTTATACTTAGTGGCTGTGTGACCTGAGGCCAGTAACTGAGGTGTTCTGTGCTCATCTCTCACATGGGGCCAGTTTGCAGTTGTGGACTAAAGGGTTGCAGGTTGTCTAGTGGGAGCTCTGGGGACAGGTTGCCTGCTCCCTCCAGAGGCACCCAGTGCCTCAGAGGACCTCAGCTGGGCATTGAGTCAGGGCCTGCAGCCAGGATGGAGCAGGATGGCCCTCCCTGGCTGGTGGCAGGAGCTGGCCTGGCCCAGCCCATGCTGACAAGGGTCTCTCCACCCTGGTGGCCTCTGCAGGCTGACGCCCACACACAGTTCCCCGAGGAAGGCAGGTTCCTCCAGCTGCAGGCCCTGAGCACAGCTGACGGCGGGGACTACAGCTGCACTGCCCACAATGCTGCGGGCAGCACCAGCGTGGCCTTCCATGTGGAGATCCACAGTAAGTGTGGCCTCCTCGCCCACCCACCCTGCAGAGCCACGGGCTCCCAGCCACTCCCTCTGTGCCCTCCCCAGCCGTGCCCACCATCCAGCCTGGACCATCTGTGGTGAACACCTCCGTGAACCAGACTGCCCTGCTGCCCTGCCGGGCCCATGGCGAGCCCCCGCCCACCATGAGCTGGCGGAAGGATGGGGCCCCGCTGGATCCTGGGAATGCCAGGTGGGACATGGGAGGCCAGTATTCCCATCCTCCCATGGCCCCCAAGTGTCCAGCTCCTCAGCCCTGCCGAGCCAGCAGACTCTGCAAATATCAAGTCCAAATTCCCAGGGCAGAGAAAGCCATTGGCCCAGCCTGAGTGATATGTCCATCCCTGGTCCAATCAACTGTGGCAGGGGGTGGGATTATGCAGAACAACCATGGCCCTTAGGGAAGGGCACCTCTCGGACCTAATGCCAGGCCCGGAAGAGTGGGGGTGCCCAGCCTGCCGCCTCTCTTAAAAGTGGCACCTTCTCTTGAGGGGGGCTGCACATAGTCCCTAACCTTGGCCTTGTTATAACAGGACTCTGAGTCCTGAGTCAGCATCCTTCTGCTGGGAAAGCCAGGACAGAGAGAGGATCTCATTGGAGATAATCAGGGGTCCAGCCCCTCTCAGGGCCCCGCTGGCTTGAGGGTCTCCATGGCAAACCCTCTCTGGGTTCCAGGTTAAAGGTTCTGCCTGAGGGTTCTCTGAGGATCCAGCCAGTCCTCGCCCAGGATGCCGGCCACTATCTCTGCCTGGCCTCCAACTCTGCTGGCTCCGACCGGCAAGGCCGTGACCTCCAGGTCTTGGGTAGGGGCACTAGGAAGGGCATGCTCCCTGCCTTCCACATCTGGTCCCTGTGGGTGTCTGGTCCTGCATCACCCCATTGACAGAAGCCAAGAGTGATAGTCTTCCATGTTCTTAACCTTTGGTAAAAAGTTCTGAATGTGCCCCTGTGAAGGCTGCGTGTTTATATTTACACACACATCACACACTACTCTAGTGAGCCAGGGAGCATGCACCAGAGGTCAAAGTCACTGAAACCAGGTGCTGCAATTAAATTTCTCTTCACAGTTCAACACATGGTGACCACTCTGGATGGCCCTGGCCTGGGGGAGGGGCTGATGGGGAGTCGCTCAAGGAGAGGGAGTCCCAACCCCAGCTGGTGGAGCCTGAGAGGGTCCCCTGCTGTCTCTTCCGCTGCTCCTGGGAGACAGGACAAAGGTGGCAATGAGCACATGAACCTAGGCTCTGCCTCTGGCACAGCCTCAGGCAGCACAAGACCCCCATCCCACCCCCGGTCTCTTGATGACTGCTCTCTCCCCAGAGCCTCCAGTCATCGTCCCCGGCCCCTCCAACATGACCCTGACTGCCCATAGCCCAGCCTCACTACCCTGTGAGGCCAGCGGCTCCCCCAAGCCTCTGGTAGTCTGGTGGAAGGACGGGCAGAAGCTGGACTTCCGCCTGCAACACGGCGACTACCGGTAAGGACCTGGGCCTTCCCGAGCCGCAGGGAGTGCCCATCTCACACGGCAGGGCCAGGCCAGCAGCCAGGCAGTGTGTGCTCGGGTCTTCTGAGCCAGAACCAGACCCCAGAGGGCCAGGAGGGCCCCTACACTAAAGCAGACAGAGTTGCCTGGCACAGGGCAAGGGGTTTGGGACCTGTAGCCAAATGGAAAAATGTATGCACCAAAACCAAACATGGAGGGGGCTGGGAGCATGGCTCAGGGGTACGGTGCTGGCCCAGCATGCATGAGGCCCTGGGTTCAGTCCCAGCACTGCCCAAACAAAAAACTGGAGTTGGAGCTGGTCATTCACTGACCACCCAGAGTGTTGAAGAAGTCAGTTCACAAATTGATTCGCCAGCTCTGTGTCATGGTAGACATGGGGCCATTGTGGAGTTCAC
>PVHX01024398.1:0-24094 GCA_004024805.1 Geosciurus inauris
TTTGGCACCAGGGACTGAACTCAGGGGCACTCGACCACTGAGCCACATCCCCAGCCCTATTTTGTGTTTTATGTAGAGACAGGGTCTCACTGAATTGCTTAGTGCCTCGCCATTGCTGAGGCTGGCTTTGAACTCGCGATCCTCCTGTCTCAGCCTCCCTAAGTGCTGGGATTACAAGCGTGAGCCACCGCGCCCG
Source organism: Geosciurus inauris (assembly GCA_004024805.1). Lineage (NCBI taxonomy): Eukaryota > Metazoa > Chordata > Mammalia > Rodentia > Sciuridae > Geosciurus > Geosciurus inauris. The sequence continues at coordinate 197 of PVHX01024398.1, forward strand.
GCTGAGGATTGTTTTTTTGATGTGAGAGATTTTGGGAGTTTTTTGGTGCTGGGAATTGAACCTGGGGCCTTGTGCATGCTCTGCACATGTTTTACCCTACTGAATTACATTCCAGCCCTTTTTTTACAAAAAGATTTTAATTTCTATTAAAATAATTCTTCTATTGAAGAATTATTGTTATAGGTAGACTCTACTGTATATTATGAAAATTTATTGTTCACTGTATAATTGGTCCATGTGATAGAAAATAATTTTTTAAAAATATTTATAGTATACTCATTATTTGGGGTCTTTTATTATATTACTACTATGATTTTAAAAGAACTTTTAAAATATTATAACTGTAACTATTTCATGTATACTTCTTGAATTATAATAATCTTTTTCCTCCCTAAATTTATCAGCTTCCTAGATCATTAGCTTCAACTCCCACTGTTCCTTCCAATCCAGCAACACCAGATAATGCATCTCAGGAAGAATTCATGGTTACCTTAATAACAGGATTAGCTTCTCTTACATCTAGAACTTCTATGGGCATCATAGTTGTTGGAGGAGTGGTAAGAAATGTTACTTTTAGTATAATTAAAATTCAGTTTGTTGCAGAGTTGCCTATTAGATCATGAAAGGAAAGATTTTTTTCTATTTTCAGAAATATGAAAATATGTAGGCTAAAAGTAGTAAATGAAAAGAATTTCACAAGTCTAATCTTAAATTTTAAAAATACATACATGCTTAGGAAGTAAACATTATCATCTGGGTGGATCGATCTGTCTATCTATCTGTGTATCCTATCTATCTATCTATCTATCTATCTATCTATCTAATCTATCTAATCTATCTATCTATCTATCTATCTATCTATCTATCTATCTATCTATCTATCTATCTATCTATCTATCTAATCTATCTATCTATCTAGCATTGGTGGGAATTGAGCCTTGGGTCTTAGACTTGCTAACCAGGTGCTCTACCACTGAGCTGCATACATACCTACCATATCTGGTTTTTAAAATAATGCTTCTTAACTACTTTCATACCACAGCAGAGAAAATATTTGTATGATAGAATAATAAGAAAAGATGGTAGCTCAAAAACAGAAAGAAGGAAGGATCAGGTGCATATATAGTTTTTTTCTTTTTTAAGATATAGTGCATCATTTAAAAGAAAATATTGCAGGTTTTGTATGTTCTTCCTGATATTTATGTGCTGATGATCCCTTTTGCACCTAATTGATTTTTGGTAACTTCAGATTTTCTTATGGAAAAGGAATATGCATTTGTAGAAAATAGGTACAATTCAGAAATGTTTAGGGACCCCACAGGCCTTTTAATATTCTCATAAAAATGGCATTTTTTCTTTTCAGAATAACCTGTAACTTTGTCTTACAGATTTGGAAAACTGTAGGCTGGAAACTCATATCTGTTTCATTGAGTATGTATGGAGCTTTGTATCTTTATGAAAGGCTAACCTGGACCACCCATGCCAAGGAGAGAGCCTTTAAACAGCAGTTTGTGAACTATGCAACTGAAAAACTGCAAATGATTGTTAGCTTCACAAGTGCAAACTGCAGCCACCAAGTACAACAGTAAGTGGAAAGATGCATCTTTTTTTTTTTAAACATTCTCTGAAATATGACACATATGAAGAGAATGAACATATTTTGTAATCACCAGCAAGGTGAAAACAGAATGATATTAAACCTCACTTCTGCCCATTCCCCCTTCCCAATCACTATTCTCACCATTCTTCTGATAGATTAGATTTGAACATTTGGAAATCGGTATATAGGAGATCCCAAGAACTCTGGTGGGCTTTCAAAAGATAGTTCTTTAGTAGATCTATTCTGAATTTGTATTCCTTTGCTTAAAATATTTGTGGTTTCTTAATTATGAAAACTGAATGAATTCTTAGCATTTAATAAGTGGGCTTAATGATGGGCAGATTCCTGATTTTATAATGGACATAATTTTGTGTTTACTCTTACAGTACAAACTTGTTAGTCTATAAATTATTACTTTTTAGATCTCAACATAATAAATAAACATAATAAATACCTAGATCTTTCCAGTTTCTGCTTTTTATACATCTTAAGTATTTGTTTCATTGATTTAGTTAAAGTATATGGAACTCCACTTAGCACAATATTATGTAATTGGATACAATTGAGAGCAAAATAAAAAAGCTCAATACAGTTGAAATTTAATGAAAGAGAACATATACATAATTATAATACAAAGTGAACGTGACAGGTAGTGTGAGAAAGAAAAAAGTGTTCTTGAAATGTGGGGCTCAGGCATTTACTTAAAGCATGAAAGATAGTGGGTCAGTGTCTTTCCTAAAGGAGAGATAGCAAATGAGATTTGAACATGCAGAAAAGTAAGATCAGATAAAAAATAATGCAGGTTAAAAGTAAAAAGAGAGGAAAGGGGCCTAGGGGTATAACTCAGTGGCAGAGCACTTGCCCCTCACATGTAGGCACTGAGTTTGATCCTCAGCATCACATAATAAATAAATAAGTTAAATAAAGGTATTGTGTTCTTCTACAACTGAAAATATTTTTAAAAAGTAGAGTAAAGGGATGTTATCAAGAACATGAGGAGATAATTTCAGTGTTGCAGATGTATAAGCGAGGTATAATTGAATGTAAACCTAACACTAGGTCAGGGCCCTATCTATGTATAGGGCTTGGGATTTGGATAATTGGGAATTCTGGAAGTGATACTGATAACTTAGCTCTAAAACAAATAATTTGCAGTGATGTAGTGTATGAAATGCTTTAGGCTACAGAGGTAGGAATTATAGCAAGGTTACACTGTTTCAGACATAAAATCAAAGTCTTAACTAATATAATTAAAGCTGTAGAGAATAGAACATGGAGACCACACAGTCCAAGGAACTTGTTCATCCATCAATTCATTCATTCATCAAATATTTTTTGAGGTCTTATTTTATATGATAGCTTTAATTTTAATTTATTTGTATTAGAAGATCTTTTCTATAATGAAAATACCTGAATCTAAAAAGGAAATTTGGTTCATATAAATAAAATAATGTTAATGTAGCTTTCTATTCTCTCTTTTTTTTTTCCATTTCTGAGTATGGAATGGTATGCTCACCAGGTATGCTCCACCATGAACTTACATCCCTAGCCTTTTTTTTCTTTTTTTTAAATACCAAGGCTGGCCTTGAACTTTCAGTGCTCCTGCCTCAGCCCACTGAGTAGCCAGGGTTACGGGCAAGTGCCACCATGCCCTGCTTTTTTCGTTTTTTTGACCATCAGACATTTATTAATTTCCTACCATTTGATAATTATTCTGAGTTATGGGAAATAAAGTTGAAGATAACTTGATCTTTCTTTTTTAGAGGATTTTACATTACAATGGAGGCAGTCTCAATTAGCTAAAATATGCTAGGTAACTTTTAAACTTAATATATAATAACAGTAAAAGAGTGAAACATGCTTTATATTTGTCTGATATTGGGATTTGGTGGAGTGGAGAAAACGGAGATCAGAAAAGACCAGGGAAAGGATGAAGATGTACAGGAGAATGGTTGCAGAGAAAAATGCAATGTACGTTAGTTAACTATGTTCTGGAGGTGCATACATATCAGAAATACTCTTGGTTGGAAAAATGCAAACATTGTGTTTGCCAAAGCCAGTGTATTAACCAGCATTTAATTAGATTTAATAACCCTTTGATTCTAGAAGCATGATTAAATTTAGATATAATTTACAGTATTTTCACCTACTTCATAATAATTCATAGAATTTTTTTCTTTCTTGATCTTAATTTTTCTTTTTTTTAATTGGGCAAGAGAATAGGTTTATTGTGCTTCTAAAGAAGTACGACCTTCTTTTGCCTATTTATAGCTCATTTGAATAAAAAACCATATAGCAGAGGTAATATTATGGCTGGAGCATTTATTTGTGTAGGGACCAGATGAAATTAAGCCTATAGTTACAGTAAGCTTACAAGTGCCATACCTTTCCTCATATCATTCTTAGCAGTATTCTTTGATTTTTTTTTTAATTTTTTATTTGTTGTTTTTATATATACGTAACAGTAGAGTGTATTTTGATATACATACATGGAGTATAACTTCCCATTTTTGTGGTTGTACATGATGTGGAGTTATACTGGTCATGTATTCATATATGAATATAGGAAAGTTATGTCTGATACATTCTACTGTCTTTCCTATTCCCATCCCCCCTCCCTTCCTTTCATTTCTCTTTGTCTAGTCTAGTGAACTTCTATTCTTTTCTCCCCCTTCCCCTTATTGTATGTTAGCAATCACATAACAGTGAGAATATTAGCCTTTGGTTTTTTTGGGGATTGGCTATTTTACTTAGCATCATAGTCTCCAGTTCCATCCATATACTGGCAAATGCCATAATAAGTCCTTTGGGTATAAACCGAGTGGGATAGCTAGGTCTAGTGGTGGTTTCATTCCAAATTTTCTGAGGTATCTCCATACTGCTTTCCATAGTGGTTGCATCAGTTTGCAGTCCCACCAGCAATGTGTGAGTGTGCCTTTTCCTCCACATCCTTGCAAACACTTGTTGTTTGTATTCTTGATAACTGTCATTCTGACTGGCGAGAGATGAAATCTTAAGAGTAGTTTTGATTTGCATTTCTCTAATGGCTAGAGATGTTGAACATTTTTTCATATATTTGTTGATCAATTGTATGTCGTCTTCTGAGAAGTTTCTGTTCAGCTCCTTAGCCCATTTATTGATTGGGTTGTTTGTTTTTTGGTGTGAAGTTTTTTGAGTTCTTTATATATCCTGGAGATCAGTGCTCTATCTGATGTGCGTGTGGCAAAAATTTGTTCCCAGAATGTCGGCTCTCTCTTCACATTCTTGATTCTTAATAATTTAGATGTTGTTTTACAATTTCTCTTCTAATGAAAACTTTACATTGAAGCTTACTCATTTTAGAAGATATTCATGGCTGCTAATTTATTTTTTTAATTTTAAGAGAAATGGCTACTACTTTTGCTCGCTTGTGCCAACAAGTTGATATTACGCAAAAACATCTGGAAGAGGAAATTGCTAGATTATCCAAAGAAATAGATCAGTTGGAGAAAATACAAAACAATTCGAAGTTATTAAGGTATTTAAACCTTTTTTCTCAATAATGTAAATATTTACTGGTCTCATTACCAAAATATAATTATGTAAAATCACTAATGAATTTTTAAAACTTGTAACTTTCTCCATTGGTTTAATTTAAGATCTTCCATGTTTAATTTCATGTTTGATAATTTCAATATAAACATTTTTCAACAAGAGAATATCTGAATTAAAAGGAATTTTATAGATACAAATTTATTGTATTAGGCTAAATTAGTCCCCTTTCAGAACAGAAGTTGTATAATTTATAGTGAATTTTTAGTCTGTTATGGCCAAGACCATAAATTCTGTTCTCACTGGGGACTATTGGGTATATTTAAATCTGAAGCAACAAAAGTAAACTAGATTTCTGGTTTAATATTTTAATTATGGATTCTTTGGGATCTAATATAACTTCCTTTTGGGGGCAAGACTGGAAGTGTCACTGTCAGGTTTATACTCAGCAGTTTGTACTTTTAGCTTTCTTACCTATTACCTAATTTGCCAGCATGTCTGGGAAAATTGTTAGGCACTGTCTAAACACTGTCACTGCTTCCAGGGAATATACTACATGCAGTTGCTTATGCTTAGAGTAGCTTAGTAGCCCCTGTTGACAAACTGGAGGACTATCTTTGTAACCAGAATTGTGGGGACATATATTTGTCACAGACCACATAATGATGCTTTGGTTAATGACAGTCTGCATATGTAATGGTAGTCTAATGATTTTATATCATAGCCATCCTAAGGTCATAGTGTAACATACTCATGTGTTTGTTGAGATACACAAATAGTTATCCTTGTGTTATAATTGCCTACTGTATTCAGTACAGATTTTTAGACTAGGAGCTGCATTAGGCTATGCCTAAATGTGTGTGGAAGGCCGTAACAATATCTGGTTTGTGTAAATAAGCTCTGATGTTCACACACACAAAAATCAACTAATGACAAATGATGCACTTAGAATGTATCCCAGTTATGCAAGGCATGCCTCTATGCAGAGTCTCTATTGTTAATAGATGAGGCTCAACCATTTGGGTAGAATTTAACTTGCCTAATGCTTCATTCAGTACAGTGACCTGAAGAAATGTATTCAGTGGAGTTCATGGCATATGTACATTTACTCTGTATGACCTCAGTCATGGTATGCAGAAACAAAACAAGATCCCCTCTTCCTCTCCAAAATAGGGAGTAAGTGAGCAAGCACCCAGTGAGTACATGCTCTAGCATAGCATACGAACGGGAGGCACAAGTCTATTTCTCTAATAGTTTTATGTTCCAGTTTTCCTCTATTACTGTAGGCAATTTAATTGCATCAAGTGTGATTCTTGTGTTGACAAACAATTTTTTATATATCTTGGTCCAGTAACATGTACCAGCTTCTCTGCATATACATAAAATGACTTATTCAGTATTTTGTGCCTTACAAGGGGTTTTTCAAAGAGTCATAACTGTATGTGACTTAAGATGTAATTCCTATGTAAGATGATGTCACTCCACTGTCTTATGCTCCAAGAATTTTTTTATATTAATGTTTTTGTTTTTCATCTCAGTAAAATTGTTTTTAGGTTCTAGACATTGAAGTCTATGTTCATTGTGAAGTTTCAATGGCACGTAACAACGAATACTCGGTAAAGGGTTGGTAACAGTCCAGCCTCCATTCCAACAAACCTAACAATAGCTGGCTAGCAAGTTTTTCTTTTTAAGATTGAAATAAAATGTATTTTTCTCATTGATCTTTGGTAATTAAATTGGTGTTTATTTATTTTTTTAACTAGAAATAAAGCTGTTCAGCTTGAAAATGAGTTGGAGAATTTTACTAAGCAATTTCTACATTCAAGCAATGAAGAATCTTAATAGAGGTTGCTTTGGTGAACGTCATAGGAGGAAATGGAACCTGGAAGATTGGGAGAGTTGTTATTTTTATGAAATGACTTCAATATGAATTATACTATAACTAAGTGGCAAATCCCTGTGTAGAGTCTGGTAATGATCTATCTCAGGGTGTTTGCATTTCAGAAAAGTGTTAAGATATGTTCTTAGTTTTAATTTGGGGTAAAGACTAAGTTGTTTGTGTTAAATAATGAATTACTTAAAAGCAACAGAACCAACTTTGTGACCCCTGAGGGGTGGGTCCTTGAGCTCTTTAATTGGGGCTTTCTTTGTTTTTGATTCTGAAAAACTCTGCTTCCTGGCATCCAGGAGTTAGAGAGTAATCCTTTCATCTTCTTTCTCAAAACTAATTTTTGATGCCTTCTTTAATGGGAATAGTCAACTTTTTGTTTTGTTTTATAAGCTGCATTGCTCTAACGTCCAAGGAGTATGGAATGTTCTTGAGTGTACTATTTATGCAGGTTACAATCAGTTTTGCCATCATGGCAAGTATGTAAACCACTAATAAATACACTGTTTTTACCCCTTCTTTTATTCCCATTAAAACTGATGTAAAACAGTATAAAAATTTGTTATTTTAGTCACTTATAAAAACATCTGGGTTTAAATAGTTTCCTTATCTGTTTTTTAAGAAACATTTTCAACTTTGCTCTAGTTAGGAGTCCAGTAAGGAAAGCTTTTCTATCTTAGTTTGAGGAGTAGAGTTTGATGTGATTAAAAATAGCCAAAGATATAGGAGGTCTGCATTTTGGGTGATAGCAATGTTTAAAAGCTATTCTTCAGAAGGCACTTGCCTAAGATAACTGCTGGAGTATCCCCCAATGGAAGCTCTTACTTTTGTTTAATTATATTAATTTGCTATGGCTCCATTAAAAATTAATACTGTATTTTTTACCTTAATGAAATATTCATGGATTCAAGTATTGTATCTGTTTCTGTATGAAAAACTGATTGAAACTTTAAGTGGAAATATTTTAAAATGACATCATTCTGAGACCTTGCTATAAAAAATAAAGTACCATCAGATCAGCATCACCTAGACGCTTGTTAAAATGCTAAATCCCTGGGGTCATTGTTCATTTGGCCAGGTATAGTTTGATTCTTTTTCATGGGAGGGATAAAATTTCAGCCTTTTTTTCTTATGTTGATACTTGGTACTTCCTTTCCTATACCTTTTTAAGGCTCCTGAATACTAAGTGGTCTTTTCACAACACGTACCTATTTTTCAAGATATTTGAAGGAAACAATAACATTATTTAGGCCATAGAAGCCTTTCCAAAACATTTGTTATGCAAATCAGATATTAGAATGCAGTATTCAAAGTTAAATACAAATGACATTAGTTTTTACCATTTTTTGCTGATTTATAACCCCAGAAATGGTACAGGCAACCAAGTGGAATTAGTTGACAACTATAACAATTAGGTTTCAAAGATCGGGTATTGCTAATTTAGGTTACAGTTATATGAAAGTACTTGAACTGTTGGTATTACCTCATTAGTACAACACCACAGTGGTTCTTGAAGTTTGGTCCCTGGATCATCAATAACACTTTTGAACTTATAAGAAATAGTATAGTCTCAGGTCTCAACCCAGACCTATAAAATCAGATACACTAGGTTTGGGGCCCCAGCAATTTTTTTCTTTGTATTAGTGTATTATAGTTGTACATAGTAGCTGAGTTCATTTTGACATTGTCATTCAGGCATGGAATTTACTCCCTTTTAGTCCCTGGTTTCTCTACTTTTCCTCTCTCCCCACATTATCCTTCCTTTACTGGTCTACCTTCCACTCATTTACTTTTAATTGGTGCTCTATAGATATAAATAAAGTAGCATTCACTGTGGTCTGTTTATACAGGCACATAGTGTAATTTTGTTCCACATTTCCTCTTTCTTGTCCTTCCTCCCCCTCAATTGCCTCCTACTTCATTGAGCTTCTCTCTCTCTATGGTATTCTCTTCCCTCCCCCCTCTTTTCCCTTAATTTGCTGTAGCTTCTATATATGAAAGAAAACATCAGACCCTTGATTTCTTCAGTCTGGCTTATTTCATGTAGCATGATGTTCTTCAGTTCCATCCCTTTACTGGCGAATGCCATAATTTCATTCTTCATGGCTAAGTAAAATTCCATTGTGTGTATACTCCATTTTCTTTATCCATTCATCTATTAAAGGGTACCTGGGCTGATTCGCTGTCGTGCCTGTTGTGAGTTCTGATGGTATAAAGTGATGGTGGCTGTATCACTGTAGTAATCCAGCAATTATTTTAACAAGCCCTCCAGGTGATACTGATGTACATTGTAAAGTTTGGGAACCACTGATATGTTTCTGGTATAGTAAGTTTTCCATCATTAGTTTGAATGTAGTTTTACCTAATCAAGTTTGAAAATGTATGATTTGGGAATGAAACACTAAAATAATGAAAACCAACTCTTATGCTTAGACATAAGTGCACTGATGACTAGACCATGAATTAAAAATTATGTAATTATGACTCATATAGTTCAGTAGTTACATATATAATTGATTGCTTGTGTGTTTACAGGATTATTTATAAACTTTGTATAATCTTAAACTTCTTACAAAACATTTTTATAAGTGTGCAGTCTTGCAAGGTGAAAATAAAACCTGTTTGCAGATAGTTATGTAGCGTTTATACTAGTATTTAGTGAGAGTTAATCTTTTTTTTTTGGTACTGGGGATTGAACGCTAGGGTACTGGACCACTGAGCCACATCCCCACCCCTATTTTGTTTTATGTAGAGACAGGGTCTCACTGAGTTGCTTATTGCCTCACCATTGCTGAGGCTGGCTTTGAACTCACAATTATCCTCTTAGCCTCCCAGAGTGCTGGAATTACAGGCATGCGACACCGTGCCTGGCTTCATTTTAAATCATTTTTATGGTAGACATACAAGATATCTTGCTGTGACTAGCACTTACGATTGCATTACTGTGGTTTAGTTCCCTGGCCAAATATTGAAAGGGTAAGAAAGATGCCGTAGGGGGGCATATTTTGAGGGGTTTTCCACATGGGACGTGCAACTTACAGGTACTTAGTAGTATTCTCTGGACAAATAGAACTAATGTAACATTTTCAGTTTCCTCATTAATCTTCCCTTAAAGTTGCAATAAGATGAAAGAAGTAAAAACCGTGTTTTAATCAATACTATAAGCAGGATTGGTTATATAAAAATTACACAAAATGGAACTAAATTATCCTGAAGGAGTTACAGGGGAAGAATGACTTGCTTTTTAATGCAAATCTTTGGCCTTTGAACTATAAGCTAGACATTTACAGTACTAAAGGATAGGTGAGTAACACTCTTCCTTGCTTCTGCAGCCTGTTAATTTTTTTTTTTAAAGTTGGCTGTGACACATGGTTGAACCCCCCATTTGGGTTGTAGATGGACACAATGCCTTTATTTTTATGTGGTGCTGAGATTTGAACCCAGTGCCTCACGTGTGCTAGGCAAGTGCTCTGCCACCGAGCTCATTTTCCACGAGGAAAATAATGCTATTAAAAATTTTAAATTGGTGCTTTATAGATATAAAGTGGCATTCACTGTGGTCTTTTTATACAGGCACATAGTGTGTACTTTTTTTTGGGTACTGGGGATTGAACTCAGGGGTACTCGACCACTGAGCCACATCCCCAGCCCTATTTTGTGTTTTATGTAGAGACAGGGTCTCAGAGTTACTTAGCACCTCGCCATTGCTGAGGCTGGCTTTGAACTCACGATTCTCCTGTCTCAGCCTCCCTAAGTGCTGGGATTACACATAGTGTACTTTTGTTCCATAGTTCCTCCTCTTTTCCTTGCTCCCTCTCAATCTCTTACTCTGTTGACCTTCCCTCTGTGGTATCCTGTGGTTTATCCTATTGTTTATCCTATTGTTTAGATAAAGGATTTACAGCTGAGTATGAAATGCTGGATTTGAAGTTTAGTTCTGGATCTTAAATTTTTAAAATCTTAAAAATCAACTTAAAACTTTATAGTGAACTCTGGTTAAAAGCACTTTATTGATTACAATATCAATTCACAACATTACTTCACAAAGCAACTGTACAGATAAAGGAATAAATCACTGTAAGAAAGATCAATGAATACTGTTAAATCATGGCACAAGTCCACAGTTGTATGGTTTAAAGCTTTTACAAGAGGCTTTAATCTAGCAAGTTTACCTTTTCAAAATTAAACATATTACTGACATTCATAGTCAATTGGCCACAAGTGTATAGATACATCTAGGTGAAGAAAAACATTTTCAAAATGCTTTAACAAGAAAATATTTTAACCAACTTTAAAGACACACTTAGACATAGATGCCTTTGGATAAAAAAAATGCAAATGTTCAGATGCTTCTTTGAAAGAAAATAGGATAGAGCACCATTGTGTAAAAGACAGAAAAGGCTTGAAATATCCAACCAAATATATCACTGAATTTATGTCAATTAAAAATATGATGTAAAATTTTGTTGGGTACATTTAATACAAGTTGGAACAAGTTTTGTTTTCATAATGCTGCATTATCATACTGTATTTTACAAAATCAGTCATTGTACTTAGGAAAAATGACTTAGAAAGTTTTATCAACATGCAAAACATTTGCTAAATACACGGTGTACCATCAGTCTAATAAAATTTAAAACAATGCTAGCTTAGACATTCTAGAAAACATTTAAGGAGTACCTATTTTGACCAGTATTTTGAAACACAGCACTGAATTTGAGGCAACTCAAGATGAATAACAAGAAAAAACTAGTAAATCTGAAGTGTATTTCATATGCTACTCAATCCAACTTAAGATACCAGTTTTATTTATGGTGCTGCATTTACTCATTAAAAATATGGTCTCACCTGTGGATGATTTAAAAAATTCCCCCGGGAGGTAAGAAACAACTTAAAATTTTACTTCCCACAACAGCAAAAGGAAAAGGAGAAGCTGAACATAGTACTTAATGAAAAGCCCAACTTAGGCGCTGAAGGTTCTAGAAAGAACATTCACTGCTAAAATGACAATGGCCCCATTTAGGAGATTGTTGAATCAGTTTTTCCAAATTAAGCTTGTCAACAATAAGTACAATTTAAATGTTATAATTTAAAATCTGAGACATTCACATCAATGTCTAAATTTCCCTGAACATTTTCACTTTTTTCTTTTTTGGTACTGGAAATTGGACTCAGGGGCCCTCCACCACTGAGCCACATCCCCAGCCCTATTTTTGTATTTTATGTAGAGACAGAGTCTCACTTAGTTGCTTAGTGTCTCGCCGCCGTTGCTGAGGCTAGCTTTGAACTCGCGATTCTCCTGTCTCAGCCTCCCTAAGTGCTGGGATTACAGGCTTGTGCCACGACGCCCAGCTATGAACATTTTAACTTTTAAAACAATGTCTTAGCGAGTTCAAAGCCAGCCTCAGCAATGGCGAGGCGCTCAGCAACTCAGTGAGACCCTGTCTCTACATAAAACACAAAATAGGGCTGGGGATGTGGCTCAGTGGTTGAGTACCCCGAGTTCAATCCCTGGTACCAAAAAAAAAAAAATGTCTTAGGACAGCAGGGTTGGAATTCAGTTACATAGCAATGGCACAGCATTTTTTTAGCAACTATTCTGTCACCTGGAGAAAAGAACATTTAATAGGTTAAAATCCAACATTTCAGAAGCACCTACATTCACTCTCACAGAAACTAGTTTATACTACCATGCAAATTAATCAGCTCAGCTGTCTAAATTGGGAATTGCTTACTAGGTTCTCTACTGTTGAAATACTAAGCCGATATCTCTGCCTCTCTGAATTTAGAATTTCCATACGGTGTATCACAACTTAAATTTTGAGCTATGGAGGACCTTGAATATTTGGTCAAACAGCATATCTGCTAAACATGAGTCCTGCCCAAAGTGAAGGAAATACCCTTGCTGGTAACAGGAACTGCTTTCTTAAGCAGGGATTTGGGATGATGTACCTAGTGATTATGTTGCTTTAGAAAAGAATATGTTCCTGTAAAGTATTCTTGCCAGAGAGAGATTGTGCATGTGTGTAGTTCCTGCTACTTAAACTAAGGAGGATCCGTTGAAGCCCAAAAGTTTGAGGCCAGCCTGGGCAACATCATGAGATCCTGGCTTACAAAACTAACATGTACCATCTCCCCAAGATCTCAAATAGCAACTCTTTGATGTGATAGAGAGAGTCTATACACAACCTGCTGAGGCACATTATGTTTAACATGTTGCTTAAAGGTAAAGAAGAAAAATTAATAGGCACTAGATAACTGCAATATTGGGGGAGGGGGGCAGGAATTGAACCTAGGAGCCTTTAACCACTGAGCTGTGTCCCCAGCCTTTTTTAAAATTTTGAGATAGTCAAGTTGCTGAGGCTAATTTTGAACTTGGGATTATCCTGGCTCAGCTTCCTGAGTCACTGGGATTTCAGGAGTGTACCACCACACTTGGCTGCAATATTTTTTAAAAAAATTTTTAGTTATAGATGGACACAATATCTTATTTATTTTTATGTGGTGCTGAGGCTCAAACCCAGTGCCTCACGTGTGCGAGGCAAGTGCTCTGCTACTGAGCAACAACCCCAGCCCATGGCTGCAATATTCTTGATGCAAATTCTTTAAAATTGAACCTGGTCATATTTTTAAACCTTGAAAAACTTAAGATCCAAACAGCAATTATGTACTCATTGATTTCAGGAAGTCTTATGCACAAAAACAGACAATCAGCTGAACTCAAACTGCAAATAAACAGATCTAGCAACTGGAACCCCTAGCACTAGAAGACTAAAGGTTTAGTAAGGTAGTTATTGTTGTAATTACATTACTTTTTCACCAACTGGTCCTATGTACAACTAGCCACAAGTATTCAATTGTTAGTTTTCAGTTGCCTAATATGAGAATTGCTTTAATTTCTCTACACAAACTTAGTAACATTAAATGTCATTTAAAAATGTTAAGACCATAGAATTCTAGCATGTATTATGTCTGACTAAAGTATCTTGCTAAAGTAACTTTTAGCAGGAGATACATACATATATATCTATATACACACATCTATATAAGTTTGTGTGTATATATACATGGCTATTTTTATGCATAACAAGTGCTTTCTTGAATGGGATTTTGGAATGAACTACCTTTTTTGGGAAATGGATATGTTCCTTTAAAATGTGGCTTATCTCAAAGTGCTACTATTTATGAAGTGATATAAATTGTTCACAAATAATAGCAAAAAATTGACAATAATCCTAATCAAAATATAAATATACATTCACACTTGCCATCTACAATATTGTTTTGGTCCTTTATTTTAATCTGCCTTTATCCTTTTATTCTCTTTCTATTATCAACTGAATTTAATAAACAAAACTGACAATGATTTCACTGCAGTTGATGCACATATTAGCACATTCATAATATAAAAATGAAAATTTTATAGGTACAATTTGGGTGTATTTAGGTTAGATTTACAGGTAATCAAAAGTTAACACACAACTAAACAATAACTTAACAGTTTACCAAGCTACAAAACACAGTGCACTTCTATATATGAGAATAACCCACTGACTTTAGCATGAACCAAGACTAACAATCTTCTATTGTGAATCATTTAGATCTACTTGGAGAAAATCAAAGAGGTGAAGTGTCATTGTTTAGACTGATGGAAGGGGCATTGTGACCTATTATACTATTGACAAGTAGAGGAATTGTGTGGTATACTTTTCTGACTTCTTTCAAGCAAAAACTGCTTTGGATTTTTTTTTTCTTCCAAGTAGAATCACTTAGATCTAGATATTTGAAGCAAAACTACTTGGAAACCAGTATTTTGTGGGAAGAGAATAATATTATAGAAGAGCAAAAAGCTTAAATGTTTCATTTTAAGAAATTTGAGAGCATGGTTTATATCAAATAAGATTTTATATTACATAAACAAAATTCATAAAGCCACCTTGTTACAACAGATCAGTGTTAACAAAGTTTATACTTCTCTGAAAAATGTTAATGCTGTCACACTAAATTTTTTTATCTAGATGTATATTAGTAGAGAATACTAGCAAAGAGCCTTCAGATGCGAGGACAATCTAAATGTTTATCAAACTTCTGAAATATTAAGTTAACCCTACAAACTTAGCTCCAGAATATGAAATCAAGAGGAAGGTGCAATTCAAGAGGAAGGGCTACTCAAAAGTGGCAATTGATCATGATCAGTTTTTTAAAATGCCAAGAATTACTTATATGCTAGTAGACTTTTTATTAATATAATAAATTCTAATGAAGTTTGTTAGAGATGTCCAAATGTCAGAGTGAAAACCTCTATCTCCAGCCATTACAAAGTGAGCACTTATTTAGACCAACCGCATGGCAAAGAATGCACTAATGATTCCCATTAGCACCTCACCTACCCATGCTCTTAAACAGAAGCAACTGGTATCCCTTTCAGATTAAAAAGCAATTCAGGATTCAAGGGGACTTCCCTCAAACAGCACATACATGTACAGTATCACTTCTATCTATTACTGTGCCTAGTTCTTCCATTACAAAACTCAAAAATGTGACATTTCTTATGTATAAAAAGTTTAAAATATAGTTCTTAACAAAATGCAAACACAATGATCAGCTGCTATGAAGTGTACAGTCTATAGTACATAAAGAAATAATTAGACTCAATACGAGCAAAAATTCATCAAGGTTAAATTAACCCAACTTCTCAAATTCATACACTAGTCCTCCTGATCTTCACAGATACCTCGCCTTGTTTTACCCCCATTTATTTTTTTTGTAGTTTACTGAAACCTGTTTTTGTATATAATAATCTCAATAGAAAAATCTTCACCTGCAAATAAAAGGTAGATTTTTTTTTCACAGCTATAGGCTGTAGCATTGATTTCTCCAGATATCAATGGAGAACAGAAAATATGTATGACGCTGTTAATTCCAAATTCTAAGAAAACTGTCCCAAGAGCCTGTTGCCACAGCCATGCCATCATCAGTCACACCTAAACAGCTGACACGGTTGTCATGACCAGCGAGGACACCTACAAAAAAAAAAAAGAATTCAATACAAAGTTAGCAACCATAGTTTGTTTATTTGAACAAACTATGAATTTGTTGAACTCAGGGGCACTGGACTACTGAGACACATCCCCAGCCCTATTTTGTGTTTTATATAGAGACAGGGTCTCACTGAGTTGCTTAGCGCCTCGCCGTTGGTAAGGCTGGCTTTGAACTCAGGATCCTCCTGCCTCAGCCTCTCAAGCCGCTAGGATTACAGGCATGCACCACTATGCCCGGCTGCAACCAGGCATAGTATGTATGTACCCTGCTATGTACTCTAGCAGAGTAACCAGGTTCCTCTGAATGGGAAGACAGCAATAAGTTAGACATGTATATAAAACACACATTTTTGTATTACTTGAATTGTTGATACATGCATCAATTGATGTTTTTAGTTTTTAAAATGACATTCTGTAATTAAGCTACTTTGTATCTAGAAAAACTGGTTTACATCACTAATAAGTTCATGATATTTCAATTTTGCTACTGAGCTGTGCTTTCAACAAAAACAAAATTTTAAATGAAGTAGACTTTCTTCCACAAGACCAAAAATATGATAAAGTTGCCTTATATCTGTATTTCCAAAAAATACCAGCATAATATATATAGTTTATTCCGTTACTCACCAAACATAAATGTTATAACTCTAAACCATCAAACTCAATGAGTTTTTGTTTCCTTTTCATCTTAAACTCACTTGATATCCTGAGCATTACGCAGGATAAAATGAAGTATTCATTTTGGAGGGATTTGGGAATGAGAAATATAAAAATTTTAAAAAGTTAGGGTATACAGTATTTTTTTTCAGTACTGGGGATGAATCCCAAGGGTGCTCTACTACCAAACTACATTTCCAGCTCTTATTTTAGACAGGGTCTCACTAAATTATCAGACTGACCTTTAACTTGCAATCCTCCTGCCTCAGTCTTCCAAGTTGCTGGGATTACAAGTGTGTACCACCAAGCCTAGCTATAAAGTTTACTTTCTAATTGTGGCTCCCAGTTTTTCTCTGGAAATAAGCCCTCAAACCAGCAGCCAGCTTATGCATTCCAGGTAGGAAAGTGAAAGATGCATTTGGGGGAACACAGCTAGTCCAAAGAGGGGAAAAGGCCTTAAGATATACCAGAGGTTCTCCAGTGAAAGCCTGGCTAGATCATCCTTCAATGAGACCTACCGTCAACACATCCAACCATAGCTGGGTATGTGGAGCTTCAAATAGTTTTGGTGCCTCAAAAGTATGAACAAGAAGCCAAGAATCACCAGACTTTTAAGGAAATAATCCAAAAATAAGGACAGGAAAGAACAAAAAATAGGAACATAGGGAAAAAAAACAATCTGGAAAAACAGACTATACTTAAAGAAGAAAACTTAAAAATAATTCACTAGTAATGTCAAAGAAACAGAAGACATCAATCATGAGAAAAATAATGGATGCCATAGAAATGAGAGACAAAAACAGCTCTTAAATTAAAAAGATGGCAGCAAAAAATGAAAACTAAAACTTAAGGATTGAAAGAAAAGGTGAAGATTCCAACAACTCAGGAGGCTGAGGTAGAAGGATCGCAAGTTCAAGGCCAGCTTCACCAACTTGGTGAGACCTTTAGCCACATAGCAAGAACATTAACTCAAAAAAAAAAAAGTCTGGGGATATAGCTCAGTGTACATGCTTAAGGCCCTGAATTCAATCTCCAGAACCACAAAAACGTACACAAAAAGGTTCCCCGAATACTCAGTGCAATGGATGAAAATGGATTCACTCAAAGACAAAAGAAAGTATGAGGATTCATTAGTGACAAGCACATCAGATCCAAGACTATAATCTAAAAAATCAATTTAACTCCAGAAAATACAAAAATACTGTATAGCAAAGGAAGTCCAAGTATACCTCATTGTTCAGCAGTAAATACTTCTTAAAAAGTCATAATTATGTAAACACACAATGCTGCTGTTTACTGAATGTAAACAAAACTAGCTGTATGGGAAACTGGAAGACGGGAAAAACATGGCTGCTGAGGGAGCAGGGATACCAAGCCGTACCCTTGTCATCCATGCTAATAGCTCATCAGAGGATGCCTCAAAGTTTCTTAAAAAGAGAAAAATTAAGTAACAGCAATATAGTCCTATTTAAAGATATGGAAATAAATAAAATCTTAAAGTAGCTACTTTGCTAAGTGGAATATATGGGTTAGAGTCAAAGGGAACAAGTCATATAGAAACATTCAATTGCTTAAATATAATTTTAAGTAAATTTTAATTTTTTTAAATTAAAATTGCTTTAATTTGTTATTAACTACAGTCCCCAATGTAGCTTGATTATGTATTCTAATATTTGGGACCTGCAGGGGAGAAATCAGAGAATGAGACTAAGGGAAGATAAAAGGTCCCCTTAGAGGGGACCAAGATTCATTCCAGAAGGAAGACAACCCACAGCAGTTAAAATATTTCCTGTCAGGTTTTAAGAAAACTGTGCTTTATAAAAGTCATACTCATTATTCATCTTTATACTGAAATTTAGCAAACAAAATATTATGGAACTTAATGTTACTCTTCAGAAGCCAAAATAAAAATATAGACCACAGTCTGTGGGTCCAGTCCAAGGGTAATGACAATGAACATGAAGGAGAACCTGGTGTCACCATTTTCTAGAGCTTCCAGGACATCCACAGAGACCTGGAAAACTACTTATGGGAACCTCTTCACCCTTCTTGAAAATCTGAACCTCATAGGGACTTATTTACTAACCTGCGCGATCTCCTTTCAGTGTGTCCCATACATTACAATTAAAGTCATCGTAACCAGCTAGCAGGAGGCGCCCACTTTTTGAGAAAGCTACAGAAGTGATTCCACAGATTATATTGTCATGAGAATACAACAATAACTCTTGGTCTGCTCGAAGGTCAAAGAGCCGGCAAGTAGCATCATCAGAGCCAGTGGCAAAGGCATATCCATTTGGAAAAAACTAGAAAGAAAAGCAACACACACTTATTCCACATGTGTACATAAAAATCATGGGGTAATAACAGACTGGGTTAAGGCAGGTCTAGATTAGAATTCCAATTTTGTTACTTACCTTGTAAGTGACTGCTGGACATTAAAGATTTTTAAATATTCTGGGCCTTAGTTTCAGAGTTAAGACTGAATAAAATAACATACACAAAGCACATAGCCCATCATTCAGCACATAGCAAGTGTTAATAAATACTGGCTCTGGTCCTCTGTTATGCCCCCATCCCTAGAGCCTTAAAATAAGATTGAGGGATGCTTAGTTGGTTCAATGGAAGGTATTTCCAGTTATTAAATATAAATATTTAGTATTAGTTTTGTTTTATTCATAAAGATCTGCATAATTTTTGGTCAACTTAATTCATAATTCTTGTTGTTCCTGATTGGATTTCCTTCCTTTATATTTTCTCACAAGTAATTATTGATACAGAAAGCCATTGATTTTTTAAAATGTTTTTATTAGTGCATTATAGTTATGTATACTAGTGGGGGTCCATTTTGACATAATCATACATGTACATATTATAATTTGATCCATTTCAGTCCCCAGTGCTGCTGCTTTCCCTCACCTCTTCCTTTCCCCCCTCCCCCTTCCTCTACTCAACTCATTTTCCTTCTATTTATTGTTTTTCTTAATTGGTGTTTTAATTGGTACATATGAAACCAGCTCAGGTGTCCATCAACAGATGAACAAATAAAGTGTGGTATATATACACAACAGTTTTACTCAGTCATAAAGAAGGATGAAATGATGGCATTTGCTGGTAAATGGACACAACTGGAGAGCATCATGCTAAGTGAAATCAGCCAGACTCAGAAGAGTCAAGAGTTGAATACTTTTTCTCATATGCAGAGGCCAGAAAAAAGTAAGGGAAGAAAGCGGGGATCCCATTAAAATAGAAGAGAGATCAGTGGAGTAGAAGGGGATCAAAGGGGTGGAATGAAGAAAGGGAAAAGAAGGAAATATGGAATGAAATTGACAAAATTATGCTAGGTATATATATGATTTTTAAAATAGTTTTTGTAATCCAGAATATACCGTGAACTTTTTCTTGGGGTTTCTAGATAGCTAAGCATACTTCCTTCAAAAAATATTTTTTCTACTTTCTAATGCATTGCTTATTTTCACTGTCATCTAACTATACTAGCTGAAAGTTTCAGAATGATTTAAATAATGGTGATAGCAGTACTGCTGTCCTGTCGCTACAAGGAGAATGCATTTTACTAAGAAGTCTCACAATCCAGGTGCTGGTAGGGGTAGGCAGTGTTCATAGGTTAACTGGTTCTTGGAAATGCAAATACCTGTAATGCTTTTTAGGATGGCTAAAACCTGGTCCTGATGGGGGTGGTTTCTCCACACTAAATGAGGAAATGCTTTTCCTTTTCAAACTCCTTGAGGGCTTGATGAGCCTCTCATAATTTCTTCCTCCTACCTTCTAAGCATCCCTTCATCCCTGGCTACAGTGAAGTTCAGAAGGTCCTCTGAAAAGCAAGACTTTACCAAATCCTTACACAGCCCACTTAGGCTCTATTATTTCTGATCATTTGCTTTCATTTTAATAACAACAAATATTCTGTTTTTCCTTTGGAGAAAGTCCGACACTATCACGTGCACCCATTTCATTAGCAGGTATAGACTGAACCTGTTCTCTAAAAAGAGAACAGATAAGCTTACAATTTGGCTCAAAACACCCAATTCAGAAGATCCTTGCCTTTGGCTTAACACTGTGTGGGCAAAGCATGCAAATACTGTCTGTCCAAGAGACAATGGCCACACCTCCCTTTTTGCCTAGGGCAGTCCCCATTTATGTCTGTCTGAGCAAAATTAGTAACAGCACTTTCTTTCATACACAAAAGCTACCTGGTTTGGTAGCTCCTAATACCTGTATCATGACCTGGTTTTAATTACTTGGGAGCTTGAGATGTCCCTCAGAACTAGGGGAAATACATATTTGCTATGTACTTCAATGAAATCACTACACATTCAAAGGAAAATACTTAAAGAGATACGTAGTTCTACTCAGTGATGTATGTGATTATAATCATGTTGGCTGCTTTTTATTTCCCTTTTAAATAATAGAGAAGGAATTTCTAATCCTGGTCTATTAGTAAATTTAAAATTTAAAAGAATTCAAATTATATAACATTTTTTGACTACAATCGAATAAGCAAAAAAATTAACAGTAACAAAGAAGATCTGGAAAATCCCAATATTTAGAAACTAAATACTATATTTACAAATAACTTACATGTCAAAGAAGAAAAAGAAAATCAAAATTCTGAACTGAATGAAAACGAAAACATGAAGCATCAAAATTTAAAAGACATAGTTAAAGGCCATGCTAAGAAAGAAATGTATAGCTTTAAGCTCCAGTATTAGAAAATAGTTTCAAATCAATGAATTTCTGCCTTAAGAAACTAAAGAAAGGAAGCAAATCAAATCCCAGTTTCACTCAATTGAAAAATAATAAAGATCTGAGTGAAAAAATCCATGAAACAGAAAACAGAAAAACTATAGGGAACGTCATGGAAACCAAAAGCTGAGGGTAGGGATGTGGCTCAGTGGCAGAGCGCTCGCCCAGGGTTCTCCGGCACCACTACGAACCAACAAAAACAACCCCCCAAAACAAAAGCTGGTTCTTTGAGAAGGTAAGTAAAACTGCTAAGCCTCCAGCTAGAACTATGCATTTTGGTAGGGCTGCCATAACAAGGCATCACAAACTGGTGGTTTAAACAACAAAATGTGTTGTCTCACAGTTCTGGAAGCTAGAAGTTCAATATCAAGAGGTCTGAGGAGCCAGACACGGTGGCGCACACCTGTAATCCCTGTACTTCGGGAGGCTGAGATAGGAGAATCACAAGTTCAAAGCCAGCCTCAGCAAGGGTGAGGCGCCAAGCAACTCAGTGAGACCCTGTCTCCACATAAAACACAAAATACGGCTGGGGATGTGGCTCAGTGGTCGAGTGCCCCTGAGTTCAATCTCTAGTACTCCCCCCCCCCCAAAAAAAAAACAGGGGTCTGAGGGCTGTGAGGAAAGAACCCATTAGGCCTCTCTCCTTGGCTTGTAGATGGTCATCTTCTCCCTGAATCTCTTCACAACTGTCTGCCCTTTGTGCTCAGCTGTCTTCAAACTTCCCTCTTTTATAAGGACACCAGTCACTCTGGATAGTGGCCCACCCAAACCAGGAGGACCTCATTTAGCTAATTACATCCACAACTGATCCTGTTAGTAAGTTCACATTCTAAGGTAATGGGGCTTAGGACTTCAACATATAAATATTAGATGGACACTGTTAGGTAAAATAAGCCCTCCCCATACCATTTGGGCCCCTCCCCTCTCTAAAGGCGAAGCAGCTCCAGCAGAAACAAAGCCTGGCTGCTCCTGGCTGCTCAGGTTACCTTTTCAGCCACATCAAAGAAGTCCTCTGCTGCATATCTGTCCCGCGGATTTTAAAGTGACCAATCCCTGGCTCGCCACGCGGTTTGTAGTGGGCTCTATAAAATCCCTCCCGCGCGTCCCCTCTTTCTCTTTTCCTCTTTTCTTCGCCCGGGAGCCCACTCCCCTGAATAAAGGATTTCCTGGCTGCACAGAGGTGTCCGTGTCTGGCTGGCCGCTACCCTAACAGACACAATTCAGCCCACAGTACCAGACTACACAGAAAAAAATACCAATTACCAACATCATGAATGAGAAGGAAAAATCATACAAATTCTACAAATACCAAAAGAATAATAAAGAAATATTATAAATAATTTTAAGCCAATAAATTTGATAGTGTAGATGATACGAATCCCTTAAAAGATAAAGACTACCAAAACTCACTAAAAAAAAAATAGGCCAGGTGCAGTGGTGCACAGCTGTAATCCTGGCAACTCGGGAGGCTGAGGTAGGAAGATGGTAAATTCAAGGCCAGTCTCAGCAACTTAGTGAGGGTCTCAGCAAATTAGCAAGACCCTATCTCAAAATAAAATACAGAAAGAACTGGGGGTGTATCTCAGTGGGAAAGCTTCCTTGGGCTCAATCCCCAGTACAAAAAAGAAGACAAAAGGCCTACACCTAATAGGACATAAGATTTGTAGTTGAAAATCTTTTTAAGGAAAATTTCCTGGCTAGAGAGCTTCAGCCAAGCATTTATGAAGCAATACCAATTCTATAATAAGCAATACCAATTCAAGTAAATTCAGCCAAGCATTTATGAAGCAATACCAATTCTATACAAACTTCCAGAAAGCTAAAGAGGAGGGAAGGCTTCCCAACTCCTCCCCTGAGGCTAGCATTATCTGATACAAAAGCCAGACAAAACATTTCAAGAAATGAAAAATAGAGCAATGACTTTTATGAACAGGAATGTAAAACTTCACAGCTAAATTTTAGCAAATCAAATCCACTAATACAGAAAAAGGACAATGCATGATAACCAAGTGAGGTTTGTCCCAGAAATGTGGGGGTACATTAATATTTAAAAATCAGTGATAAATGTCAAATTAGCTTGATTTAAATGCATTCCACAGTGCGTGTATATATGTATGAATGTAACTGTGCACTATAAATATGTAAATATTTTGTCAATTAGACCTTTTAAAGCTGGGGGGACTTGATAGAAATGGTTGCATTTGGCCTTGTGAACAAAATTAATAATCCCAGTTCATAGTTATTTTTGTAAAATAATCTTCATTTAAAAATTTTGTAGATGGACAGAATACTTCAGTTTTTATGGTGTTGCTGAGGATCAAACCCAGTGCCTCACACATGGTAAGCAAGCATTCTACCACTGAGCTACAACCCCAGCTCCCTCAGTTTATAATTATTAAATTGTTACTGCCAAGAAACAC
>PVHX01024399.1:0-16635 GCA_004024805.1 Geosciurus inauris
TATATAAAACACAAAATAGGGCTGGGGATGTGGCTCAGTGGTCGAGTACCCCTAAATTCAATCCCCAGTACCCCCCCCAAAAAAAAATCTGCTGGGCCAGGCACAGTGGCGCATGCCTGTAATCCCAGCACTTTGGGAGGCTGAGACGGGAGAATTACGAATTCAAAGCCAGCCTTTGCAATGGTGAGGCGCTAAGCAACTCAGTGAGACCCTGTCTCTACATAAAACACAAAATAGGGGCCTGGGATTTTTTTTGTTTTGTTTTGTTTTGTTTTTTGGTACTGGAGATTGAATTCAGGGGTACTCGACCACTGAGCCACATCCCCAGCCCTATTTTGTGTTTTTATGTAGAGACAGGGTCTCACTGAGTTGCTTAGTGCCTCGCCATTGCTAAGGCTGGTTTTGAACTCACAATTCTCCTGTCTCAGCCTCCCTAAGTGCTGGGATTACAGGCTTGCGCCACCGCACCCGGCTTAGGGGGCTAGGATTGTAACTCAGTGGTAGAGTGCTTGTCTCACATGGGTGAGGCCCTGGGTTCGATCCTCAGCACCACATACAAAGCAATAAAATAAAGACATTGTATCCATCTACAACTAAAAAATATATTAAAAAATAAAAACACAACATAGGGCTGAGGATGTGACTCAGTGGCAGAATGCCCCCGAGTTCAATCCCTGGTACAAAAAAAAAAAAAAAAATCTGCTGGGCCTGGTGGCACATGCCAATAATCCCAGAGACAAGAGGCCGAGGCAGGAGGATCACAAGTTCAAAGCAGTGTCAAAGCAGCGTCAGCAAGTTAGCAAGGCCGTAAGCAAGTTAGACCTTGTCTCAAAATAAAAAATAAAAATAAAAAGGGCAGAGGATGTGGCTCAGTGGTTAAGCACCCTTGTGTTCAGTTCTTGTTAGCAAAAAAAAAAAAAAAAAAGTTCTTTTTTGTGTGAGTGCACCCATGTAATCACAGCTCCCCTCAGAAGGCTGAGGCAGGAGGGTTACAAGTTTAAGGCCAGTTTGGGCAGCTTAGTGAGACCCTGTTTCAACATTAAAAAAAAAAAAAGACAAAATATAATAAATGCTGGTGATGTAGCTTAGTGCTCTGTAGAGCACCCCTGGGTTCAGTTCTCAGCATGTCAAAAAAAGTTTTTATCTGTGTTTGGAGTTAGAAAATTTTACTGTGAATAAAAGATCCTCATATCCAGGTTGTTCTAAACATACTTACAAGTTTTCTGATAGAGTCATGTACCCACTAATGACATTTTGGTTAATGATAGATCTCACATACAATGATGGTCCCATAAGATCATAGAGGAGTTGAAAAAAAATCCTATTGCCTAGTATTTTTACCATGCCTTTTCTGTGTTTGCATATGTAACACACTTACCACTGTTACAGTGGCTTGTAGCATCCAGTACAGTAACATGCAGTACAGACTTGTAGCCTGGGAGCAATAGGCTATACTATATGACCTAGGTGGGTGATATGACCATTTAGGTTTGTGTAAGTACACTCTATAATTTTTTTTTTGTACTGGGGATTGAACCCAAGAATGTTCTAACACCAAGTTACATCTCCAGTTTACTTTTTATTTGGAGACTGTGTTTCACTAAGTTGCCCAGGCTGGCCTCCAATTTGAAATCTTTCTGCCTCAGCCTCCTTTGTAGTTGGAATTACAAGCATACATCTCCTTGCTTACATACACCCTGTGATATTTGCATGACAAAATTTCCGAACAATGTATTTTCTCATAATATATCCCCATTGATTATAACCACATTGAGTATTGGTCCACAAATTTAAATGTAATTAAATGCAAAATTCAGTCATTTACTTCTTGCTGCTTGAATGTTTTCTTGTGGCAGGGTCTCCCTATGTTGCCCAGGCTAGTCTCAAACTCCTGGGCTCAAGCAATCCTTTTGCCTCAGCCTCCTGAGTAGCTGGGACTACAAATTTCCACCACACATGGAAAAAATCCAGTTCTTAGTTATAGCTGCCCCATTTCAAAAGCGCAGTAGCCACATGTGACTGTGGTATTAGTCAGAACAGGTTTAGCCATGATGGTGATGATGCTAGTGCTGCAGAGAGGCGCCTATCTGGAGGGACCATCAGAAGTGTCTATATGGGGCTGGGGCTGGAGCTCAGTGGCAGAGCGCTTGCCTAGCACGTACGAGGCACTGGGTTCAATCCTCAGCACCACATAAAATACATAAGTAAAATAAAGGCATTGTGTCCATCTACAACTAGAAAAATTAAAAAAAAAAAAAAAGAAGTGTCTATATGAAAGTGCCTTCTGTCTGTTTTTCTCTCCCTGGGTAGGAATATCACTGACCATCTTATCTACTACGTTACTTTCACTAGGACCCTACTTCCTTTAGGTCTGGGCACAAGTGAAAGTTGTACTGCTCCTGAAATATCACTATGTATTGTATTCACAGGTATTTGTGTGTTTGTGTGTGTCTGTCTGTTCAATGAAGAAAAAATTCTATAAGCAAACAGCAGCCCTCAGCAGACACCAGTCCTGCTGAGGCCTTCTAGTCCTCTGGGACTTCCCAGCCTCCACTGTGAGAAACAAATTTCTATTTTTTTGAGGTATCAGGGATTGAACTCAGGGACACTCGACCACTGAGCCACATCCCCAGCCCTATTTCATGTTTTAGGAAGAGACAGGGTCTCACTGAGTTGTTCAGCGCCTTGCCTTTGCTGAGGCTGGCTTTGAACTCGCAATCCTCCTGTCTCAGCCTCCGAAAGTGCTGAGATTACAGGTGTGCGCCACAGCGCCCGGCTCAAATTTCTATATTTTATAAATCATCCAGTCTATAGTATTTTGTTACTATAGACTATAGAGCAAGACAATGGGACAACATCAGCTATGGGTCTTATAGAAAGCTACACGGAAGTGAGAGAGAGCAGGGGCTGAGGATTGTGGCTTAGTGGTAGAGCGCTCGCCTAGCATATTGTGAGGCACTGGGTTTGATTCTCAACACCACATATAAGTAAAATAAAGGTCCATTGACAACTAAAAACTATTTAGAGAGAGAGAGAGAGAGAAATGGGAAGAATCAAAGGAAAGGCTAAGTACCAGGGCTCAGGAAGGACAATCTGCCTCAGGAGACCTGTGCCACTCCCCAGGCTTTCATTCCTGATGAGGGGGAGGAAGAAGTCTTGGTTGGTCTGGTCTGCTCACCAGCCCACCCACTGGGGAAAATACAGAGACTTAGTGACTCACAGAACCACAAGGAATGGAGTAGAGGAAGTCCTCTCAAAGAACAGGAAATTGTGGCTGGGCAGGCAAAAAGAAAAGATATCCACCATATCCGTGCAATGACAGAGACCCAAAGTAACAATGGCTTAAACAAGATCCAAGTTTATTTCTCTTATGTGTAAAAATCCAGAGGTAAGTAATTAAAGCTGGTACATGAAGTCTCATGGCCCAGCTCCTTCCTCACGGACCAATGTGGAGTTTAGGTCAGCACATCCATGTTGCAAGCAGAGATGGAGAAATGGAGAGGAAAGGGTGCAAAGAGAGCATGCTAAGTGTCTCTTGAGGATGATTCTGGGACATCACCATGCTTCCTCTTACATCCCATTGGCCTGACCTTAGTCATGTGATGTCACTAAGCTGCAGTGCAAGCTGGAAAATATAGGCCCGGCTAAAAATTCTGTCACCCCTAAAGAAGAGGAGAATGGATCCTATAGGACAATTATTAGGTCCTGCCATGTCCATCACCTGGCTGCCTACTACTCACATACATTCTACCTTTCTGCACACTTAATTTTTTTTTTTTTTTTTTTGGAACTGGAAATTGAACTCAGGGGCACTCGACCACTGAGCCACATCCCCAGCCCTATTTTGTGTTTTATGTAGAGACAGGGTCTCACTGAGTTGCTTAGCGCCTCACCCTTGCTGAGGCTGGCTTTGAACTCATGATTCTCCTATCTCAGCCTCCCTAAGTGCTGGGATTACAGGCGTGCACCACTGCGCCTGGCTCTAATAAATCATCTTCACTGGAAAAAGAAATCACTTTCCCTTTGCTCTCACATCACAACACAAAAGACTTCTGTGACGTCCTAAAAGTTGGCAGTGGGTGGGGGGGGAGAGTTCCCCACCAGCAAGCAAGTAATTCTGCAGCAAACACCTGCTGGGCATCCTTTAATCCAGTTCCATTCCAGCACTGTCTATCTGGAGACCATGTCAGACCCTACAGGTTCAGGGCTCAGTCACTGGGATTGCCTCTCTCCAACTTTACATACCAAGCACAAGCCCCAGGTTGTGACTTGTGCTTCTGACCCACTAGATATACAATGAGGCCAGCCTCAGCAACTAAAATGAGGTTCCTACAATCCCCTCTTGAGGTTCGATTAATTTGCCTGAGCAGCTTACAGAACTCAGGAGAACACAGGCACTGGTTTATTATAAAGAATGTGATAAAGGATACAGATAAATAAATAGCTGTATAGGGCAAGGCATGGGGAAGCAGCATGGAGCTCCCGACCCTCTGTGGGCGCACCACCCTCTAGGAATCTCCCTGTATGCAGAGACCAGAGGTCTCTACCCACTGTGCCTTTGGGTTTGTCTGGAGACTTTATTGCATGTACAGCTACGCCAAAAGGTGACTGGACACAAAGGGTGTGCTCCACTGCTGGCAGACTGGGTGGAGAGACCTGTTTGTTCTGATTCTTGAATTCTTTGTGCAGCATTTCCCTTGTCAGGGGGTGGGGCAGTAACCCTCTAGAACTAGGAGGATCTTACACTCTACTATTGGACAAGGGTACGTCAGAGAAATTCTTTATGGCAGCTCAAAGACAGATAGGTGGGGGAAGATTTCTGTGTATTACTCACCTTGAGAAAGATAAATTTTAGTTTCTATGGTTTGCTTTGCCAGGTGGGCAGAGTTATGAGCCAGGAATTGTAGATGACAAGTGAAATATATGTATCACATAATTTCAAATTTTTTAAAAATATATTTTAGTTATACATGGACACAGTGTCTTTATTTTGTTTGCTTATTTTTTTTTTTTAATGTGGTGCTAAGGATCGAACCCAGTGCCTCACACATGTGAGGCAAGCACTCTGCCACTGAGCCACAAGCTCAGCCCTCAAATTTTTAATAGTTGACTTTTGGGGGAGGGTGAACCCAATGGCACTTAACCA
This sequence comes from Geosciurus inauris, assembly GCA_004024805.1. Lineage (NCBI taxonomy): Eukaryota > Metazoa > Chordata > Mammalia > Rodentia > Sciuridae > Geosciurus > Geosciurus inauris. The sequence goes on from PVHX01024399.1 coordinate 5,147, forward strand.
CTGAGCCACATCCCCAGGCCCTCTACCTTTTTTTTTTTTTTTTTTAATGTTTTATTTGGAGACAGTTCTCACTAAGTTGCTTAGGGTCTCACTAAATTGCTGAGGTTGGCTTTGAATTCATGATCCTTGTGCCTCAGCCTCTTGAGCTGCTAGGATTATAGGCATTTGCCACCACACCCAGCTGATTTTTTTTTATAATAACACCTGACATGAAATCTGCCCTCTTAGCAGGTTTTTTTAAAAAATATTTGTTTAGTTGTTGATAACCTTTATTATTATTTTTTATTCATCTATATGCAGTACTGAGAATTGCACCCAGTGCCTCACACATGCTAGGCAAGTGCTCTACCACTGAGCTACAACCCCAGCCCCTGATTTTTTTTTTTTAAACAAGGATTCACTGTCGCTCAGGCTAACTTTCTAGCTTTAAGTTTTGAATTCTTGGACTCAAGGGCTCCTCCTGCCTCAGCCTCCTGAGTAGCTGGTACTACAGGTGTTTACCACCATGCCAATCAGCCAATCAATTGACTCTTTTGAAAGACCATAGACTGGACTTGCTAGATCTCTCAAGTGTTTTTATTTTTTTAAAATTAAACCTCAAGGGGCTGGGGCTGTAGCTCAGTGGTAGAGCACTTGCCTAGCATGCATGAGGCACTGGGTTCCATCCTCAGCGCCACATGAAAATAAATAAAATAAAGGTATTGTGTCCATCTACAACTAAAAAAATATTTGAAAAAATTAAATCTCAAGTCTCTTATGGATTCCCTTCTACTCTTTCTCTTCCTATTTTTAAAAAGTAACGTTTTTTTAAAATGTCATACTTTAGATCTTGCTGGCTTCCTCCATGTAATCATTTCATATGTTCCTCTGGGATACAGATGTAGAGCTTGGATAGAGTTAGATTTTTCCCAATAGTATTTCATCAAGAGCCATATGTCCTGTGTGACTTTTTTTGTGACCATCTTTTTGTGATGGTAGCAGCCATTGATCACGTTAACTCATCAAAGGCTGTAAAATGATGATACTCTTTTTTTCCCCCTGTTGTACACGGTATAGAACCTAGGGCCCCACCCATCCTATTAATGTCCCACTGAACTATATCCCCAGTCCTTTAAAATTTTATTTTGAGAAAGGGTCTCTCTAAGTTGCCTGGACTGGCCTTGAGCTTGAGATATTCATGCCTCAGCCTCCAGGGTAGCTGGGTACAGGCGTGTGCGACCACACCCAACCTATAGTTGGATCTGAGATGTCGCCAAAATGTCCATGTGTTAAAAGGTGGTCCTCAGAGTGGTGCTATTGGCACATGGCTACTAGGAGGTGGGGCCTAGTGGGAGGTACTTAAGTCATTAGGGGTAAAAGAGACCCCAGCTCCTTCCTTTCCTTCTCTTTTTACTTCCTGGTGATGAGGTGAGTGGTTTTGCTCTGCCATATGCTCCCACCATGATATGCTGCCTTGTCATAGGCCCAAAGTAATGGGGTCAAGTAATCATGTACTAAAACCTACAAAATTGTGAGCTCAAATCAACCTTTTCTCTTTATAAGTTGATTATCTCAGGTATTTGGCTATAGTAACAGAAAAATGATGAACACAAATATGATCTTATTTGGAAATAAGGTCTTTGTAGGAGTCATGAGTCAAGATGAGGTCATACTGGAGTGGGATGGGTCCTAAATCCAGTGGCTGGCATCCTGATAAGTTGAGGAGAGGACACACATACAGGGAAGTTGTCTATGTAAAGATAGAGGAAGGGATTGGAGTGATGCACTCACACAAACCAAAAGGATGTCAAGGATTTCCAGCAATTCTAGAAGGTGGAAAGGGCAAGGAAGGATTTTCCCTTAGAGCTTTTAGAAGGACATGATGCTGACACCACCTTGATTTCAGACTGGTGGTCTCCAGAACTATGAAAGAATGCATTCCTGATATTTAAGCCACCTAGTCTGAGGTCATTGGTTACAGCAGCCTTGGGGAACAAATGCAAGCACCATAGTGAGCTACACATATTTGGTGCATTTCATTTTGCTGTGATTGGTGTCCTTATGGATGCTCAAATTGTCCTGTTCTTGGCCAGTGGAACCCTCTTCAAGTTGGCTTCTGAGTCTTTTTGACATGTCTCTCTTACTCTTTGACAACTTCCTTGCTATTTGGTGTGACAAGAAGTTCTAGGCTCTGCCTCAGATCTGGAATCTGCCTGTTAGTGAGAAATGGTATTTGAAGACTCCAAATAGCATTTGGCCACTAGGGCTGCTCATTGCTACTAGGTTGGTCATTATTCCTAGCACAATAGTTGGTCACTATTCCTTAGGGGTTTTCAGTGACTAGAGCTGGAAAATTCTTTCTCTCTCTCTCTCTCTCTCTCTCTCTCTCTCTCTCTGATTTCATGCCATGCATCCAAATAAAATTCAGGATTATAGTACTTTTTGTTTGTTTATTTGTGTGTGTGTGTATATGTGTGTTAGGGATTGAACTCAGGGCCTCACACACGCTATGCAAAAGCTCTACCACTCAGCTTTTATTTTTTTATTTATTTAGAGACAGGGTCTCACTAAGTTGCTCAGGCCAGCCTTGAACTTGTGATCTTCCTGCCTCATCCTTCCCAGTAGCTGGGATTATACACATGTGTCACCTCACTTGGCTGTAGTGTTTCTTTTTCTTTTTCTTTGTGTATGTGTTGTGGTACTAGAAATTGAACCTGGAGGCACTCTACCACTGTGCTATATTCCCAAGCCCATTTAATTAATTTTGGTGCAAGGGACTAGACCCAGGGGCGCTTAACTACTGAGCCACATCCCCAATGTTTTTTGTTTTTTTTAAATTTTAGTTGTAGATGGACACAATACCTTTATTTTATTTATCTTTTATGTGGTGCTGAGGCTTGAACCCAGTGCCTCACACATGCTAGGCAAGTTCTCTCCCCTGAGCCACAACCCTAGCCCCCAACCTTATTTTACTATTTTGAGACAGAGTCTTGCTAAGTTGCTGAAGCTGGCCTCAAACTAGCAATCCTCCTGTCTCAGACTCCCAAGCTGCTGGAATTACAAGTGTGCACCACTGCATCCAGCTCATCTTATTATTATTTTTGGTACTAGAGATTGAACTCAGGGGCACTGGACCACTGAGCCACATCCCCAGCCCTATTTTGTGTTTTTTTAGGTAGAGACAGGGTCTCACTGAGTTACTTAGCACCTCGCTGTTGCTGAGGCTGGCTTTGAACTCGCGATTCTCCTGTCTCAGCCTCCCTAAATAATCCTCCCTGGGATTACAGGTTTGCGCCACCGCACCCGGCTCCAGCTCATCTTATTTTTGAGGTTCTCAGTGAGTTGCCTATGCTTGTCTTGAACTTGTGATCTTCCTGCCTCATCCTCCCAAATAGCTGGAATACAGGCACATGCCACCACATCAGGGTTTGGCTATAGTGTTTTTATTTAATCTTGACAAGTTCGTATTGTTTACTTCTTTCTCCTATGTCAAAAATCCCTATTCTCATATACAAACATGATTACTCAGTATAATACAAACACAAGTGTTTCAGAATCATAACAATATAATTACTGAAAACAGCTTAGAAATTTATTCTGGTTTTTTATTTTCAGAGGATACAGTCAAATTACAGATTTCGTTGATCAAACCCAGGAACTCACACATGCTAGGCAAGTGCTGTACTACTAGGTTACATTGCTAACCCCAAACTAGTTGTAATGTTTTTTGGAATAGTTGCTGTTTGTGTGTGGTTATGCCACTAACTGGATACACAGATTTTTCACTTGTTTTCATCTTGCTCTCAAAAATTAAAGTTTTAAGTTTTTCTTTTTTAATTTTAATTTTTTGGTATTGAGAATTAAACTCAGGGCAGTTACACTGAACTACTCCCCAGCTCTTTATTTTTATTTTTTATTATTTTATTTTATTTTTTAAAATATGTTTTAATTGTTTGTGGATCTTTATTTCTTATTCATTTATTATTTATATGTGGTGCTGAGGATCGAACCCAGTACCTCATGCATGCTAGGCAAGTGCTCTACCACTGAGCTACAGCCCCAGCCCCTTATTTTTTATTTTATTTTTATTTCTTATTTTTTGGTACTGGGGATTGAACTCAGGGGCACTCGACCACTGAGCCACATCCCCAGCCCTATTTTGTGTTTTATGTAGAGACAGGGTCTCACTGAGTTGCTTAGTGCCTCACCATTGCTGAGGCTGTCTTTGAACTCGTGATTCTCCTGTCTCAGCCTCCCTAAGTGCTGGGATTACAGGCTTGTGCCACCCCGCCCAGCTCCCTTATTTTTTATTTTTGACACAATGTCTCCCTAAGTTGCTTAGGACCTCACTGAGTTGCTGAGGCTGGCCTCTAACTTGCAATCCTCCTGTCTCAGTCTCTTGACTTGCGGGGGTTACAGGCATGCACCACCACACCTTGCAAAGTTTTAAGTTTAAAATGTAATTTTGCTTCATAATGGTGTCAGATATTTGCTTGATTCCAAAGTCAAATTCTACAAAACAATGTATATTCAGAGAGGTATAATGTTTATCTCCATATCCTTTACCCTATTTCTTGCTTCCTCTTACAGGTAAGCACTTTAAAGCAGAGTTACGATTTTTCTTTCATTTAAAGAATAAACAAGCCAGGCGCAGTGGCGCACGCGTGTAATCCTAGCACTTTGGGAGGCTGAGACAGGAGAATCGCGAGTTCAAAGCCAGCCTCAGCAACGGCGAGGCACTAAGCAACTCAGACCCTGTCTCTACATAAAACACAAAATAGGGCTGGGGATGTGGCTCAGTGGTTTAGTGCCCCTGAGTTCAATCCCCAGTACCAAAAAAAAAAAAAAAAAGAATAAACAAAAGCACGAATATGTGTGTTTGTAGATATTTACATGCACGTGTAATATATATAATGCACATTTAATGTATATATTTAATGCATATGTGTGTATATGTATATACATGTTTCATATCCTCCATTTCTTAGGTAAGCAGTGGAATTCCGTGCATACTTTTCTCCCTCTGACCTCTTCCACCTAACATTATGCACTCTTTGTACATAACACGGTATCAACCATTCACATTGACCTTGATCTGTGGTGTGATGTGATGCACCAGGTGCCTGGCAAGAGCCCTTTTGAAGGCAACTGGAAACTTGCATTTTGTCAAAATGGCAACTGAACTCAGGTGTTTAAACCCAGCCCACTTTTCCAGGAATGTGCAAAGGAATAGAAATGATTTCTGACCCAATTTTAGATCAGGCATATCCAACCTCTGTTCCTGAAGCATATTCATGTGCCCCTCCTCCCTCTTCAGGTTGAATGTGGTCTGTGATTTAACTTTATTAATCATAATGGGTATTAATGGATCTACCGATTTGTGTTCTAAGGGCTCAAGGACACCGACCATGAAAATAGCTACCACTTTCTGGGTGCCCTCCATCTGCCGGGAACTGTGCCTGCTGCCGCAAACCTCATCTCATTTACTTCTCACAAACACCCTGTAGAATGAGAATCCTTATCCTCATTTTATAGAACCAGGTCACAGGAGCACTGAAAAGTTGCTGAATCTGGAACCTAATTTCCGCCTGCTTTTCACACCAACTCATTCCTACTTGAGACACAGCTCGGCTAGCAGGAGGGAAAACCGAAGGGAAAGCAGATGGATCCTGCTGATCAGTTGTTAATAGAATTATTCCCCATAGCATCTTCTCATAATGCTTTGCGCCTCTGTGAAAATATTTTTCACACTGACTTATAATTAGTTCTGTCTCTTCCTCAAATTATGATGAGCAGTGCGTTCCTAGAGACGCCTCATGAAGGACTAAGTTGAATGCTGTCGTGAGCCTAGACTAACTTACCAGCTGCACTCTAACTTGAACCAGTTAACTCTACTATATTTGACACCTGAAATCTTGTTCACCTTTCCTTTGTGTTCCCTTTGACCTTTCAGTATGTCTAATGATAACAGGCTTCCTACCCAGCTCAGTTTAGCTTTCTGGTAATTCTGTGTGCCATTGTGTATAGCAGCAGAAGCCCTTGTTTAAATATCTTGTTGCTTCAGTGGCATTTAAAGACAAAGAAATAAGTAACCAGGGAGGATATATATGTACGTCTCTCTCACAAGGCCACACCTCATCTGGTCTTTCAACATAGTTCACATGAATAGGACTGCCAGTTCACCAAATTTTACAAGCCTAACAAGCCTGATCCAAACCTGTTCAAACACTGCCAAATTGAGTTTGTGTTTTCTGGATAATTTTCCTCTAAAGATTCCAGTCTTTAAAATCTTTATTTGCCTAAAATATTGCATAAAGACTTTTTCATTTTGCTGTTTTTAAGGGGATAGCTTGAACAACAATGATAATTCAAGCAGCATGTGTTCTGCAGTGCTCAAAGATAGCATCCAATGGGCATTGAAAGAAAAAAATAGCTTACATAAAAAGGGAAGTGAGTGTTTTAATGTCAACCATAACTGTGCTGAAATATAATGCTGCAAAATAAGGGAAACTAAAGATCTTTGAATTTTTTGAAAAATATTATTTTAGTAATAAAGCTAGCCAAAAGGTAAAAACTCCAAAATATCTACTTACTATGATCTTTCCCTGAAATGCAATGGATAATAAATATAGACTATTATACAATAGACATTTAAAGAAAATAACATTAAATGACAAAACTAGAAACATCCTTTATAATTTATAATCTTCCTCTTTGAAGTATAGGAGAGTAAATATTTAAAAGAATGATTTTGAACATGAATACATTTTGGGGCAAAGGATTTCAACATGAAATAAACTCAGTTTTACATGTTCACTTTCTACTGTGGCTTACATAAAGAATATTTCATCAAGGAAATTCTTTTTTTCCACCCGTACCAAATTCTCAGACTTTCTCATCTGTGTGCAAAAGTATTAAAACAGGAGGGGCTGGAGTTGTGGCTCAGTGGGGGCACGCTTGCCTAGCATGTGTGAGGCTCTGGGTTTGATCCTCAGCACCGCATATAAATACATAAAATAAAGGTCAGCCGGGCGCGGTGGCTCAAGCCTGTAATCCCAGCACTTAGGGAGGCTGAGACAGGAGAATCGCGAGTTCAAAGCCAGCCTGAGCAACAGTGAGGTGCTAAGCAACTCAGTGAGACCCTGTCTCTACATAAAACACAAACTAGGGCTGGGGATGTGGCTCAGTGGTCGGATGCCCATCTACAACTAAAAAATACTTTTAAAAAGTATTAAGACAGGAAATATTTAAAAATATTTTTAAAAAGTATTAAGACAGGGCTGGGGTTGTGGTGCAGTGGTAGCGTGCTTGCCTAGCATGCGGGAGGCACTGGGTTCGATCCTCAGCACCACGTAAAAATAAAATAAAGATATTCTGTCTGCCTACAACTAAAAAATAAATATTTTTTTAAAAAAGTATTAAGACAGGAAATATTTTGTCAGAAACTAGAGGAAGGTATGTATCTTCATACCACAGCAAATTTTCAAGAGAAACCTAGATTCCTAATTAAAAATGTAAAAAATATTTTTAAAAACCCTCAGAACTCTAGAAGCTTTGGGAGCTTAAGTATTTTTTTCATTTTTCACATCAGGTGCTTTAATTAAAAATTATACTTTTAAAAAGGTTAAACTCTATACAATTAGACATTGGACAAGAATGGCTGGAACTCCAAGCAATCCACACGGGGAGAATGGAACACCCTTTAGCCCCGCAAAGGATCCTTTCGTTTTTTGAAACTGTGATAAAATATAGGTAACATAGAATTTACCGCTGTCACCATTTTTAAGCGTACAGCTCAGAGGCATAAAGTACATTCACTTCGTCCTGTGGCCATCGCCACCGCTTACCACCGCCTCCTTTTGTTTTTATTCTTAGGCTCACCAGTAGGGGGCGGCTGGAGACAACACACCAGCATCGCTCCTCTACGCCCCTTCGCCCACGCATGCGCGCCTCACCTGCTGGAAGGGGCGGGGGTGTGGCCGGGTGTGGCCTGTGGGCCGCGCAGGCGCGGGGCGGGCTTTGTGACGTCAGGCCGCGCGGCCGGGCCGGGACCAGGCGGCGGCTCGCGGAGGCGCTTCCCGAGCGTGACGCGAGGACTCGGCTGCCCAGTGGCCCGCCCGCCCGCCGGCCTCACCGCCGCTTCCCTCGCTCCCTGAGCGCGCCGTGCGCAGGCCAGCGGCCGGGGCGGAGGCCCGGGACGACGCGGCGCGGAGAGGGACGGCGGGCGGGCGGGCAGTGGGAGCGCCGGTCTCTATATGGCGGCGGCTCTGTCGGGCCTGGCTGTCCGGCTCTCGCGCTCGGCCGCCGCGCGCTCCTATGGGGTCTTCTGCAAGGGGCTGACCCGCACACTGCTTATCTTCTTCGACCTGGCCTGGCGGCTGCGTATCAACTTCCCCTACCTCTACATCGTGGCTTCCATGATGCTCAACGTGCGCCTGCAGGTGGGTGAGCCGCGCCCGCCGGGACTCCCGGGCCCGGCCCTCCCCCGAAAGGCCCAGAGGGATGCAGATGCCCATGGTAGCCACCGTTGGTTGGAGGCTGCGTGTGTGCCAAGCACCGTGCCTTTTCTCATGCAACCCCACTCGAGAAAAACCCACTGAGGTTGTTATCCGCCTGTTGCAAACGAGGCTCAGGTTGCAGGTACCACACCTAGGGGTGGCGTCCGAGGAGGTAGCACGGGCCCAAAAGGTCCTGAAAAGGACGTTTTGTCCTGAAGATGACAAATTGTTGGGTTCCGGTGGTGTGTTAATGGTTAAATGTTCTGGTTCCCAAACTTTGGGAAGGCTTTTTGTATTATCTTCGAAGCTTAAAATAGATTGCAAGGTAATGATGTTTTGATCACGTATCTAATTCATTCTGGCTGGAGGTTGAAGTGAGGTGGGGATAAAGTTGAGAGAATGATGTGGAGGAGGTAGAGACGTAAAAAGGACTGAAACAATTCAGATGTAAAATAATAGGGCACTCACTGTCACCCAGGGCACCCAGGAGACCACCTTGGCTGTAAAGGACATTTCTACAACTCTTGAATTAGCAGATGCCTTTTTTTCTAGCAGAAGAGGAAGAGGTCAGTTTGCAAATCCTTCCTCGAAGAAAGCTGGCTAGATACTGAGCTGCTTTTGGATTCCTTTTTCACACCTTGGAGTGTCCCAGGCCTTGAGGAGCTTACTGTCCAACAATACTTAGTACTGATGTGCAAAACTAGTCAGTTTGAGCAGTAGTACCAGGTTTTTCTCTTGTTTGGTCATATTAGTGTAATTATCCAGGTGCCATGTATCTTCAGGGTTTTGGGCCTTGACACAGGTGATCATAGACTACATGAAGCCTAAAGCCAACTATTGATCAACATTGTATTAAAAGCCAGCATGGTGGCAGATGCCTGTAATCCCAATGACTTGGGGAGACTGAAGCAGGAAGACCACAAGTTGCAGACTAGCCTTGGCACTTAACAGGGCCCTCTGGGGACCCTGTCTCAAAAAGGGATGGGAACGTGGCTCAGTGGCTAAGCACCCTTGGTTAAATCCTCCGTACAAAAAAAAGTGGGTTGAGGTGAACATGCCTCTCTATTTTAAGGTCCAAATTGACATACTTTTATGTAAGAAAAGGCTGTGGCATCCTTAAGCGGTACCAGGCTGGAGGAGTAGAAAACTCAAATATCAGCTGGGCACGGTGGCGCAAGACTGTAATCCCAGCACTTAGGGAGGCTGAGACAGAATCGCAAGTTCAAAGCCAGCCTCAGCAATGGCGAGGCGCTAAGCAACTCAGTGAGACCATCTCTACATAAAACTCAAAATAGGGCTGGGGATGTGGCTCAGTGGTCTAGTGCCCCTGAGTTCAATCCTCAGTACCAAAAAAAAAAAAAAGAAGAAGAAAACTCAAATATCTTTGCAGCAGGTGGTATCAATGAGTAAAGGGTGCTGGGTATGGGAGTAAGGTAAACCAGAAAGCTTGTGCTCTAGCCAGTTACCGCCCTGTGGAAACATGGGCCCAGTGTTGGCCAGATCTAGTGATCTCAGAGAAATCAGATGTCCTGATTTTTAGGTATCAGGTTAACTTGGATATTTTTAAAAAGTGGGCAAAGCGAAAAGTATATGAAGGCTATATCCAACCCCTTGGCACCATTTAGGAACCTTATGTCTAGAGTTACATATGATTTGTAGTCATTTATAAAGTCACAAGGACTGTGAGAACATCTACATAATACTGATATGTTGAAAATTACCATGTTTTGTACCATTAAAAAAAATTCTTACATATACACTTCTCTATATATGACCACCTCTCTAATCCAAGCTATCTAATCACTTATCTGAACTATTTCAGTATCCTCCATCTCTACTCCACTGAGCAGTTCAGAAGTTGCGTTTTGTTGGGTATCAGGGATTGAACTCGAGAGCATTTGACCCCTGAGCCACATCCCCAGCCCTATTTTGTATTTTATTTACAAACAAGGTCTCACTAAGTTGCTTAGTGCCTTGCTTTTGCTGAGGCTGGGTTTGAACTCCTGATCCTCCTGCCTTGTCCTCCCGAGCCACTGGGATTACAGGTGTACACCACCATGCCTGGCTCAAAAGTTGTTTTGTTTTTTGCTATGCTAGGGATTGAACCCAGGCTAGGGTTCTACCACTAAGCCACACTCCCAGCCTTTTGAGAAGTCTTTGAAACACTAAGTCAGGTCTGGCCATCCTTAAAACAGCTCCCCTGGAGCCATTCACATGTTCTTACCCTACAGATCTGGCTTCCACCTTTTTGTTGCCTGTCATGTGATTTGTGCCATGCTTACTGTGCTTGCTCAGGGCTTCCTAACTCTGCTTGCACAGAGCCCCTTCTTGCCTCTACACATTCACCCAGGCTCTTTCCACCTGAATGCTGCTGGCATGTTCTCGTACTTTAATTCTTTAGCTCTCCTTTCAGAGAGGACTTTTGTAATTACCATATCGCCATCATCTTGCACCTGCTGTCTTTATTGCAGGTGTGCTGAAGGTTCATTTGTTTTATAGGTAGTAAACAGTAAAGGGCTTCATTCCACTGAGATGCTCAGGGTTTCCAAATCGTTCGTTTGTTCGTAGGACAGTGAGATCATCTCTGGAAAGGTTATTCAGATACAAATTTCATAACAAGGAATCTGCACTGTAATAATCGAAGGCAAGTGCATTTTGGAGGATGGAAATTGGATCTATAATAAGAGTGGTGTGGGCAGTCAGTGAGTGCAGATGCGCCAATCCAGAAACCCAGAATGGGTGACTTGGTGAGCTTGACATCAAGTGGTAGATAGTCCAAGCACAGCAGAGTTTGAGAATATGAGGAACTGAATGGTGGGCTCATAATTCAGGGGCAAAGGGACAGTGGTGTGTAGATGAGGTAGTTACCAGGTACCTTGGGGAAGGGCCTTCTCAGAACTGCTTAGGATTTTAGGCTTGATCTTGGGTTTGATCAAGTGCAACAAGCAGATGTCTCACATCCTGTGGGTGAGAGAATGGTGTGTTTTATAACTGTAATACTTAAATCAGCTA
>PVHX01024400.1:0-24088 GCA_004024805.1 Geosciurus inauris
AGTTTTAGGGAATTCCTTTTCTTAACTCTGAGTATACTTTTATTTGAAAACATTTTGGAAGCCAGCTTGGCATGGTGGCACATGCTTCTAATCCCAGCAACTCAGAAGGCAGAAGCAGGAAGATCACAAGTTCAAGGCCAGCCTCAGCAACTTAGTGAGGCCCTATGCAACTTAGTGAGACCCTGTTTCAAAATTAAAAAAAAAGTCTGAGGATGTGGGTCAGTGATTAAGCATTTCTGGGTTCAATCTCTGGTGCCAAATAAATAAATAAATAAATAAGTAAAATGTAAAGGGCTAAGGATATGGTTCAGCAGTTAAGCACCCCTGGGTTAATTCAGAAAGCCTATAAATTATGTGATAAATATGTAATTATGAAAATTAATGCAAGATTTGGCCCCAAATAAAAGGTACTATTACTGCTCATTAAAATGGTTGCAAATATTTTTAAAGGAGTATATGATATAGTAAATACTGTACAATGAAGAAAAATACAATTTTCAGTCACATTTTCTCTAAAGTCCCCTAGTGCCAGACTCATTATTGGGAAGGAACAATGCTTCCCAATAATGAACTATTTTCTATTCAAGGCAGCAAGTCAAATATTCGTTTCTCATTAATAATTCATTGTGACAAATTTATTACCTTAAAGGTGCTACAAGTCAGTTAGACAATGGGAAATTGTATCTTCCTTTCAGCCCATATAATTGGCTTCCAAGTGTGCCATTCATCAAAATCTTGACTTTTAATGTAAACTTTATTACATAATTTGGTGTTTCGGATTGACACTGAGCACACTTGTCCAACCCTCAGGGTTTGGGGCCTCTAAAACCTTCAGAGAAACCTGGTCTATCATTACTGACATTTGGCCATAGAATATTAGGTCCTGGGTATGTAGTGTCACCGTTGCTGATGCGAGGCATGGAGAAACTGTCCTTAAAATCTTTTCAAACTGGGGGCTGGGGCTGTAACTCAGTGGCAGAGCATTTGCCTGGCATGTGTGAGGCACTGGGTTTGGTCCTTAGCACCACGTAAAATACAATAAAGGCATGCTTCTCATCTACAACTACAAAAAAATTAAAAAAAAATCTTTTTAAACTATATACATTTTTTGAATGGAGTATTTTTTTATCACTGATGAATATCATCATCTACAAAATGATGCAACTGAACTAGCTTCGTGTTTTTTAAAAATATTTTTTATTAGAGCATCATAAATATACATGATAATTTGGTTCATTTTGACAAAATCATACATGCAAGGAATTTGATTTCAAGCCACATCCCTCCCTTTTCCTCCCCTCCCCCCTTCCCTTATTCTCCCTCCTTTATTCTATTAAACTTTCTTTTACATATAAATAAAAGTGAAATTTCTTTTGGTATCTTTATATATGAATATAACATGCTTTTGGTAAATTCATTCCATTTATCTTTCCCTTTCCCATCATTCCTCACTCTCATTCTCCTACTTCTACTCCACTGATCTTCCCTGTATCTTTTAAATCATATTCTCTCCCCTACTAGAGACAACATTTGACCTTTGTTTTTTCTGAGTCTGGCTTATTTCGCTTAGTGAGATTTCCTTCAGTTCCATCCCTTTACCAGCAAATGCCATAATTTCATTCTTCTTTATGGCTCAGTAAAACTCCATTGTGTGTATATACCATACTTTCTTGATCCATTCATCTATTGATGGGCATCTGTGTTGATTACACAATTTGGCTCTTGTGAGTTGTGCTGCTATAAACATTGAAGTGGCTATATCACTACAGTATGCTGATTTTAGTTCTTTTGGATAAATACCGAGGAATGGGTTAGCTGGGTTATATGGTGGTTTCATACCTAGTGTTTTGAGGAATCTCCACATTGCTTTCTAGAGTGGTTGTACTAATTTGCAGTCCCACCAACAGTTTATGAGTATACTTTTTGGTGTTTTGCAAACTGTGGTTTGTGTGTCACTGGTAGTAATTTAAATTCTTTTATGTAATACTCAGATGAACATTTTATTTTAATACTTGTGGATTTATTATAAAAATATAGTTAGCACAAATACCCATGATTTTATAGATAATTATGGCATAGACTGGGATTAAAGTATTTATTTAGATAAAAGTTAATTTACAAAAATTATTAGGTAAGATAGGATTGCTGGCACATAGTACATGGAAACTCATAGTATTGTCAATTTACATATATGGAAAAAATTGTGGAAGTGAATGTGGTTGAGTATGTTTAGTGTTGTCTACCCAAGCTATGACAAAGAGAAGTACATCCAGGAATTCCAAATTTGTCCTATTATTCAGAAAGAGAAATTTTATTTCGAGTTGTTTATTTTATCTTTGCTTACTTGATTGCTGTGTGAAGATAGGTGGATAGATACATAGTATCCCTCAGTATTTATGGGGGATTGATTCCAGGAACCCCTGCAGATACCAAAGTCCACAAATGCTAAAGTCCCCTGTTCTAAATGGCATCATATTTGCATGTAACCTAAGCTACCCTCCTACATACATTTTTCTTTAAAAATATTTATTTTTATTGGTGCATTATAATTATACAGAATTTTCCTATATATCTTAAATCATCACTAGATTACTTGTAATACCCATGACAATGTAAATTTAATTCTATGTAAATGGTTATAACACTGTATTTAAAGAATGCTGATAAGAAAATTCTGTATATATGCAATTTTTAAAAATTTATTTTTGATCCATGGTTGGTTGTGGATGTGTAACCTGTGGATGTAGAGGACTCTGTGTGTGTGTGTGAGGGAAGGATGGGGAAGAAGGGAGAAGGGTAGAGGGGGGCTGAGAATTTAGTTCATAGTTTGCTGTATTTGGCTGAAATCCTGAAAAATTTATCTTGAACTCTGTTTTAACAAAGCAGATAGGGACAGGCAAAAAGTGAGAGGACAGTATACATTAGCAGAAATCATTTAACTCATAGTCAAGTGACTTTATTTTTACTATGGCTTCAATATACTCTCTGATAATCTATAGGTAGAAAGGAACTTCTTGTATCTGATAAAGGCTACCTATGAAAAACTCAAAATTAGCATTTTAACATAATATTTAATGTTGCAGGAAAGATGCTTTACCTCTAAGATGAGGAATAAGACAATGTGATCCATCTTCACAACTTTTATTCACCATTGTATTTGTGGTTCTAGCCATGGAAATTAGTCAAAAAGAAAGAAAGAAAGAAAGAAAGAAAGAAAGAAAGAAAGAAAGAAAGAAAGAAATGATATCCAGATTGGAAAGGAAGGAATAAAAATATCTCTACCTACAGATGATATGATCTTTTATATAAGGAAATCCTACAGAATCCACAAAAACACTATTAGAACTATTAAACAAATTCAGTCAGGTTTTCAGGATACAAAATCAATATGTAAAAATCAATTGCATATCTAACTACTAATACTGAGCAACATAAAAATGAAATTAAGAAGGAGTTCCATTTATAACAGCATGAAAGAGAATAAAATATTTAGGAATAAATCTAATAAAAGAAGTGAAAGATCCATACATTGGAAATTAAGAACATTATTGAAAGTAGAGCTAAATAAGTTGTAAGAAATTCCATGTTAATAGAGCACAAGACTTAATATTGTTAACATGACAATATTCTTCAAACTGATTGATAGATATAATATGATCCTTAAAAAATCCCAGCTGGCTTCTTCTCAGGAATTCATAAAGTGATCAAAAAATTTATATGAAAATATGAGACCTATAATTGCTAGAATATTCTTTTTATCTAAGAATTTTTACTGCTTTGTAGTCATACATAATGTTGGGATTCATTCTAATATGTTTGTACATGCACATTACATAATTTGGTCAATTCCATTCTCCAGTACTTCCTCTTATCCTACCCTCTTCCCTCTCCTTTGTCCCCTCCCTCTACTCATCTCCTCTACTAGTCTCCCTTCTATTCCATGAATTCTCTCTTTTTTCCCCTTTTTTTCTCTCTAGCTTCAATATATGAGAGAAAACATAGCCCTTGATTTTCTGAGTCTGGCCTATTTATATAGATAGAGGACTGTGTATATATTGTGTGTGTGTATTTATATATATATAAAAATAAATAGTTTTACTTAACCTTAAAGAAGAAAGAAATTTTCGTTTGCAGGAAAAATAGGTGAAACATCATGTTGAGTAAAATAAGAAAAACATTTTTTGAAAAAAAACAGTTGGAAGACTTACATTTTCTGTTATCCAATTTATTAAAAGTTGGAAAACTCACATTTTTTTAGCACTAGGGATTGAACCCAGGGGTGTTTAACCACTGAGCCCCATCCCCATTCCTTTTCATTTATTTATTTTTTTATTTTGAGACAAGGTCTTGCCAATTGTCAAAGCTGGCCATAAACTTGTGATCCTCTTACCTCACCCTTCCAACTCACTGGGATTAGAGGTGTGCACCACCATGCCTGCAAGACTCATATTTTCTGATATCAAAACTTAATACAATTCTTCAGTAATCAAGACAGTGTGATATTGGCAAAATTATAGACATTTAGGCTAATGGAATAAATTTGTAAGTCCAGAAATAAACCCACATATTTATGGTCTGTTGATTTTCAACAAGATTCCAAGATAATTCAGTGGTGGTAAGAATAGTATTTTCAACAAACAGTACTGACACAATTGAATATCCTCATGTAAAAGAGTGAGGTTGTTCCCCTGCCACATACCATATACAAATATTAATGCAAAAGGAGTTAAATTACTAGATTCAACACCAACATTGTAAAAATCTTGAGAAATCATAAGTAAATTTTCATGACTTTCAATTAGGCAATGGTTACTTAGGTATGAAAACAAAACCACAGACAACCAAAGGAAATAAATTGATAAATTTGACTTCATTGAAATAAAAAACTGGGTGTGGTGGTACACATATGTAATCACAGCAACTTGGGGGTCTGAGGCAGGGAGATCATGAATTTGAGGCTAGTTTCAGCAGCTCAACAATACTCTGCCTTCAAATTAAAAACAAACAAAAAAGGTTGAGGATGTAGCTCAATAGTAGAGTACCTCTGGATTCAATTAGCAATATAGAACAAAAACAAAAACTTTCCATATTTGCTTCCAGTGCATTATCAAGACACTGAAAAGGTAACCCATAGACTGGAAGAAGATATTTTGAAATCATGTATCTGATGAAGGACTTGTACACAGATTATACAAAGGACTTTTACAATTCAATAATAGAAAAATTAAAAACAAAATTGTCAAAAATTTTAATAGTTTCATTTTGGTGCAAATTGATTTCCAGTTTTCCCATTACCATTATCTAATTATCTTTTATCTAATGTATGTTTTTGAAGCCTTTGTCTACTATGAGAACTGTATTTATGTGGGTTTGTCTCTGTGTCTTCAATTCTGTGCCACTGGTCTACTTGTCTATTTTGGTGCCAATACCGTGCCATTTTTGTTACTAGAGCTTTGTAGTATAGTTTAAGATCTGATATAGTGATGCTTTCTGCTTCACTCTTCCTATTAGGGATTGTTTTGGCTGTTCTGGGTCTCTTATTTTTCCAAATAAATTTCATGATTGTCTTTTGTATTTCTATAAGGAATGACATTGGGTTTTAATTGAAATTGTATTGAATCTGTATAGTGCTTTGGGTAGTATGGCCATCTTGACAATGTTGATCCTGCCTATCCAAGAGCATGGGAGATCTTTCCATCTTCTAAAGTCTTCTTCAATTTCTTTCTTTAGTGTTTTATAGTTTTCATTGGAGAAGTCTTTCACCTCTTTTGTTAAATTGATTCCCAAGTATTTCATTTTTTTGAGGCTATTGTGAATGGGGTATTTTTCCTAATTTCTCTTTCACAGGATTCATTACTGATGTATAGAAATGCATTTGATTTATGGGTATTGATTTTATATCTTGCTACTTTTCTGAATTCAGTTATTATCTCAACATGCACAAAACTCAACTCAAAGTGGATCAAGGACCTAGGAATTAGACCAGAGACCATACACCTAATAGAAGAAAAAGTAGGCCCAAATCTTCACCATGTTGGATTAGGCCCCAGCTTCCTTAATATGACTCCTAAAGTGCAAGAAATAAAATCAAGAATCAATAAATGGGATGGATTCAAACTAAAAAGCTGCTTCTCAGCAACAGAAACAATGAGGTGAAGAGAGAGCCTACATTTTGGGAGGAAGTTTTTGCTACATGCACATCAGATAGAGCACTCATCTCCAGGATATATAAAGAACTCAAAAAACTTAACATCAAAAAAACAAACAACCCAATCAATAAATGGGCTAAGGAGATGAACAGACACTTCTCAGAGAAGAAATATAATCAATCAACAAATATAAGAAAAAACGTTCAGCATTTCTAGTAATTAGAGAAATACAAATCAAAACTACTCTAAGATTTCGTCTCATGCCAGTCAGAATGGCAGTTATCAAGAATACAAACAACAATAAGTGTTGGTGAGGATGTGAGTGAAAAGGCACACTCATACATTGCTGGTGGGATTGCAAATTGGTGTAGCCAGTCTGGAAAGCGGTATGGAGATTCCTTAGAAATCAGGGAACAGAACCACCATTTGATCCAGCTATCTCACTCCTTGGTCTATACCCAAAGGACTTAAAAACAGCCACATCAATGTTTATTGCAGCACAATTCACAATAGCTAAATTGTGGAACCAACCTAGATGCCCTTCAATAGATGATTGGATAAAGAAACTGTGGTATATGTACACAATGGACTAGTATTCAGCCATAAAAGTGAATAAAATTATGGCATTTGCAGGTACGTGAATGGAGTTGGAGAATATCATGTTAAGTGAAGTAAACCAATCCCCCAAAACCAAAGGCTGAATATTTTCTCTGATAAGTGGGTGGTGATTCATAAATAGGGGAAAATGGGATTAGTAGAGGAACTTCGGATTAGCCATGGAGAGAGGAAAGATGATGGAATGAGATGGACATAAGTACCCTAGGTACATGTATGATTGCACAAATGGTGTGACCATAATTTGTATACAACCGGAGATGTGAAAAATTGTGCTCCATTTGTGTACAATGAATTAAAGGCATTCTGTTGTCATGTATAACAGATTAGAACAAATAAAGAATTTTAATACATATTTCTCCAAATTAAATAGCCAATAAGCACATGGACAGTAGTTCAATGTCATTTTGAGCTATCAAGGAAATGTGAAGACCACAATGAGAAACCACTTTATGCCTACTAGGATAGCTATAATGAGACAGATAATGACAAGTGTTGGTGAAGATGTGGAAAAACTGAAGTTCTCACTCATTCCCTGGTGGGAATGTGAAATAGTACAAGCCACTTTGGAAGACAGTTCATTAATTCTCAAAAAATTAACCAGTTACCTATGACCCAGCAATTCCATACCTAAGTTTATGCCCAGAGGAAATGGAAAACTTGTCCACACATAAGCATGGACATGAAGGCTCACTGCAGCATTAGTAACAGTGACCAGAAAGCTGAAAACAATCCAAGTGTCCATCAATTATTGTATACAAAGGCATGCTAAATGTCTACAGTTGATATTATTTGGCTATAAAAAATTGAGTGATATAAAATGTATAAGCCTTGAAAATATTATGCTAAGTGAAATAAACTTGACACAAAGGGCATATATTCTTTGATTCCATTTATATGAAATTTCAAGAATCAAAAAATCCTTAGAGACAGAAGTTAATGTTTTCCAAGGTCTGGTAGGAACAAAGAAGTGGCCAGTGACCACAAATGAATATGGGGTTTCTTTTGGGGGTGATGACAATGTTATGGAATTAGATAGCAGTGGTGCATGCACAGTCTTGTGAATGTAATAAAAGCCTCTTGTGAATAGTGAATTTTATTGTAGTGAATTATATCAATGAAGCTGTTTAAAAGTGTGTATGTGTATATGTACACATGCATGTAGGCTTTGTGAGATCTTAAAAGGGCAAGTAACTCAAACTTTATCTTAGTTGCTTCCTCTGTCATAGGAAAAAACGAACCCTTATTTCTATCCATGGATAGGATGTGGATCAAAAGTGATAAAATATGTAAAGTATGAAATGTGTCTTGAATTCAAAGGCTTATATATTGTATACTGCTAATATCTCTTTGCAATTACTCATCTGTGCCTCTGTCACCTATCTGAGGGGTTTATGTGTAGTTAAGGTTGGGATCATGAGGTTAGAACAGTCTATGATTTCATCCTCGCATCCCCCTTTATTCCCCCAACCCCAACATGCACATATATACTTCCATCTCAGCAACATTTTCTCTGTTACCTTCTAAGGAAAGTCCTGTTTTCTTCCTTTCCAAAGGAGAAATGTAAGCAAGTTTGTAAAGATGTATGACAAACTTTGAAGAAGCTTGATTTTAGGGTGGAAAAAATAAATGCAGCCTGCAGTTGAAAGCGTGACAGGGGGCCAGTAAAGTGGCTACATGACTAATCTCTTCTTAGAGCATCACTGTGTCATATGGCTGTTTTAGATAAAATAATGGGTAATAAACCTGTATCCGCTAAATTGTTTTGTTAATTCTGCCTTCCTGATTGAAGCCCAGAAAACTGGGATGTGGGTAGAACCTGGCACTCCTAACAGAAGCACAGTCAAATGTAGTTGAAGAATGTGTCTATAAATACGTATAGACACATGCAAACTTGTGCACATGTGTCTTCCTTTATTTTATTTGATTGTGGCCATTTGTGTATAACTCTTCAGGGTATAAATCAGTTTAACATTAATTAAAATGTATGAAGCCTCATAAAATGATATTAAAATGCCAGGCTTCAGTTGCCACCCCTTTAGAAAAGGACTATGAAAAAGATAAATCTTGTCCTGTTCATCTTTTTCATCCTCTTTTGCATTCATTCATACATACACAGATCTCATAAACCCCTTTCCTGCTGGACTTTGCTTGAGTCTCTATAATAGCTCCCTGTTGCCATTTGGATGAAGTCCGAGTGCTTCAATCTGTGTTTTTTAATGCCCTGTCCTAAACTAGCTTACCTACACAAACATGCCTAATTTTGCTCCATAGAAAGATTCTTTGCTCAGTTTGCATCCTGACTGCTTCTTGCCCACTCCATGTTTATTCTTCCCTCCCTACTCATGATTTTTCTGTAGCTTTCCTAACTATTTTCTAAAATTATCTTTCTTTTCCTGCATTAAGACCCTTGGAACTACTTCAGCCCATATTTCCACTGAGCTCCTATGGCACAGTCTCTGACAAATCTTAGTCATAGTGTTGTGTTTATCAATTATGAAGTATGTTTTAATTTGGTAAAAATATATACATACACCTGTATGTATCTATACTTTTCCTATATATTTAATTGAATTAAATTGAAGTGGATATTAAGTATATATGTAATAAATATTCAAGTGGATCAATTCTATACTAGACATCCAATTCAATCATATGTATTCAGATGAATGTGATTTCTTGGGTGGGAGAGAAGACTTGAATTTTTAGAATCCTAGATACTCTTGTATGATGAGCTCAGGCATGTAAAAATTCACACATTTATTTAATACATATTTATTGAACACTTACTCTATTCTAAGTGTAGGGAAGGGTATTCATTATATGTGTTATAGAGGAGAACTTGGTTGAGAACTGATGGCTTACCCAAAAAATTTAGTACCTGATTATATATTGTTTGATATCTGTCTCTAATTGTTTCTTGAGGTTAAATTTTGTTTCTCCAGTCCCAATTCCCCAACTGAAGCTTTGTGAACTCACTGAAGTCTGTTTAATCCTTTGCAGTAACTAACACAGGAATGAGGATAACATAGATGCTTAATAAGTATCAGTGATTGGTTAAAATATGATTAATTAAAGTCAGAGATATTGGAAAAATTGAAGTGCACAGAATCCAGAGAAACTCATATTCATATCTGACAACTTAAAATTATGAGCTATTAAGTTGTCATCACCCCAGGTTTTGTTTATTTCATTTTTAAGTCTCCATCTGAAATTACACTAATTAATGAAAGGGTAGTTAGTCTAAAAGTTCTAGGATGCTTAATTCTCTTTTTGTGTGTTTAAAATTTGATAGTTTCAGATTTTGAAATATATATTTAGAAAATAGAATGGGTATAGGTGGGAAGGGGATTTTAAACTAAAGTATACAATTTTTTAGTAATTTTAATTAGAATCTTAACTAGAACCAGAGAATTTTAGAGCTCAAAGGGGCTTTAAAAAATCTTACCACTTATTTTACAGATGAGGAAATT
The DNA here is from genome assembly GCA_004024805.1 of Geosciurus inauris. Lineage (NCBI taxonomy): Eukaryota > Metazoa > Chordata > Mammalia > Rodentia > Sciuridae > Geosciurus > Geosciurus inauris. The sequence continues at coordinate 10,238 of PVHX01024400.1, forward strand.
GAGGTCTAGTCAGATAAGGACTTATTCAAGGTCACACACACTGTGGATGAAATGAATGTTCCCTGTTATCCGGATGCACATGGACTGCTCCCGTACCTGGTTTTATTTGTTAAGAATGGCACAAGTGGGAACATAGAATGAATGCATGTCTATTACTAGGGAAATAACCTGCAAAATGACAAAGCTGACACACTCATTGACATGGTAAATTGTAAGTGGCTTAAAGAAATTGTTAACAATTTTTCTGGCCACATGACACGAAATGAGGACAGATAATAAATAATCCTGAAATGATTGATGTCGTGATGGTCTCCTGAGGAGGACAAAGGGCTAGCAAGTCTCATGCTTCTCACTTAATCACATTTAATCATGGATTGTTTCCTAAGCTTCTGGCATGATTTCAGAATACATGAACAAGGAAGTGTTCTGAGTAAGAAAGTATGCCATTCTTATGGTTTTCAGCATAGGTCTGTTTTAATCCACTTTTTTGTTTATATCATCCCTCCTAAACTTCAGAAAAATGTCCTTTTCTTCATTATCTGGTTCCTAATCACTTATCTTTTAATTACAGTGCATATTCCACATATATACTATATTATGCAATGTGCTTATAATAGTATTTAAGAATAACTTTTAGCATAAGATAGAAGAGGATTGTACCTTCTTTTAATTCTTTGTGGTTGAGGTATGATTACATACATGGGTCACATCTTTTAATAGAAAATCTGGTACCAAGAGGGTCTCCCTCTGAGGTATTACAGAACCTTTCAGAGTTGGAACGGATCTTTGCATCCAGAACATCATTTCCTGAGTGTCAAAGTACGTTACTTGGAATACTATTTCTAAAATATGAGCAGTGAATGGGGGCTTCTTGATCAATTGAGTTTTGGAAAAACACAGGATAGTCTACTTCTTTCAGAGAGTTTACCAATCTATGCAAGTACACTTCAGAGCTTGGAGAAGCACTGCACTAAATAACCTGCCCAACTCCATCAGGTGCTATCTTCATTTGTGTTTAACACTAACATCAAGCAAATGAGTTTTGATTGGATACACTTTAGGGAAAAAACTGATTTTGTTGATCACCTTATTTACTGATTTATGTCCTTATTTACTGATTTAGAAAACCAAGAGTCTGTGAGGGAAAGTGTTTTACCCAAGGTTGCTAGCTCCTTAGTGGCAGAGCTGGGACTGTATGTCAATCTTTTGTTGCTAGATGCAATTCACATTTCAGTGGAGGATATGCTGTGACAGGGCAAAGTGCTAGTATATTTCTGTTCTATCCATTTCCTTCTGTTTTTATGTGCCACAGATTTCTTTCTTGTGGCATCTTTTCTTAAGGCAGTTGCAATGGTATGTGCCATAGAATCACTTTTGTTCCCTTAACTTTTCTCATCAATGTTATAGTCAATAAAATCTGATCTCTTCCTCTTGGTTATGTGATTTTTCAAGTTCTTAATTGGTAAGGTCCTTCTCACCTTTAGATTCAAGCCTAAATAGCATCTCCTCAGTGAGACCTCCCCTGACAACCCTGAGCTGTTCCTTTGCCTTCCATACTACCATTCTCTATTGCAGCACTATGTTCTTTTATGTCACTGAAGAGTCATGAGTGTCTCAGCTGTTTCACTTGCCATATACCCTCAGCACAGTGCTGAACCCATAGTATTGTTCAATAAGCATTCAGTGACTAAATTCATGAATAAAACAAAGAAATTAAAACTCTTATTATTGATAGTTTCTATTTGCTAAAAGTGTCTCCCCTCACCTTCCTTGACATTTGAGTTCTTTTGAATTTTCGATTAGTTGGAGGATCCGCTAAGTAATTTGTGGGATTTCTAAACCATCAGTGTGACACCTTTTGTCTGCATATTCTACCCTTGGACCCATTCCTATGTAAGTCATATAGCATTATTTATCTCCCTCATTACAGTAAAGATTTGACTAAGTATCCTTTGAAAAGAATCTTACAATTTCTAGAAGTTTAGTGAGGAGACTTAGTGGAAACACTTGCCAGGAAGGTTATAGATGAAAGGCAGGTCTCCAGCACATAATTGACACACACTTTGATTGATGTGGTAGGTTAGATTGCTGTTCAAAAGTATCTACTTTCTCCTCCTAACTCCATGAGTACATGTTCCCACTCCTTGACTTTGATTACAACCATGTAATTTGGCTTGGCCAATGTAATATTAACAGAAGCAGAAACATGAAAGCTGCTCATGTGGTTGAGCTTGCCCTCTTGTATCTCTGCTATCATTACAAGAAAGAGTTGCATATTCAGCCTGGTTCCCAAAATTATTGTATGTAAGCACACTTGAGCCTGTCCTTCATCAAGGAGCCAAGTCCAGCTGGATTTGCAGCTTGAAGTAGAACTGCCTTGTCAATCCCAATCTAAATCAGCCAACTGCCTGTGAACTGGTAAACTTATGACAATAAAGCTTTAATATTTGTTAAAGCACTGAGTTTGAGATTTTTTTAGTTTGTTTTTCCCCCCCCACAAGCAATAGCTGACTGATAAAATAGACTTCTGGCCAATCTGTTAATTTTATCAGGGTGTTTCAAGTATCTTTGAATACTTCATTATGTTCTCTTTAGGATAATGTTTGCTAATGTCTTTTCAGACTGGGGACAGAGTCACTTTTGTTGAAAGTTTTGGTTGACACATGGAAGCTTATCAACTTAGCTACTTATAAGAACTGGGAGGGGGACTGAAATTATATTGGTTTGGAAAAGAGGAAGAAACTGGCAAACTGGCAGTTGGTTGTGGAAGAGGAATTTAGGGGTAACAGTGCCTACTAAAAATTTTGAGTAGTTGCTTGGTATTTGTTATAAACATTTTCCTCCTCTTCACCATGAAATATTCAGCAAATTCTATGCTATCCACTACTGTCTTATAGGGTTTCTTTTGATGTGATGTAGTACTGAATCCCCCTTTGAAGTATACCTGGGCAGCAGTAGCAGATACCCAAGGGCTCATGTTATAACACCCAGGTTGCAATTGCTGAACTATTGAAGCATTGGGGTATACTGATAATATATATGCAGGAAAGTGGACCACTTGTGGAGAAAATGGTCCTTCAAAACTAGTAACAACTAGGTGTCCCAGGTGTTCATTCTTTTTCTTCCACTCTCCACCTACCACCTTACATTTTCCCTTCCTTTTACTTTCTTTACTTTAACCCAGAGTTGGGTTAGCATTTGAGATTCCATGAATGCTCCTCGAACTAGTTCCTAAATCTTAATTACTGGCCAGTTCTGGTATGTGAAACTCTGAGATTAGAGAATTAATCATCTGGATTCAGGCATTGTTTGCCTTGAAATGCAATTGATGGGTATGTAATGGGTACTAGGTAAATATTTGCTGAATGGTTAAACAAACATGGTACTAGAACTTTATTTATAAAAGGAGTACATTTCAATTTGGGCAAAATATTTTGGGAACTTTGGGGGTAGGATACAATGGAATTGTTCTATTTTTGGATTATAAAATATTTTAAACATAAAAATATAAAGAGTTTTTTATGACTATTCATAATCCATAACCCCAAGTTAATAAATGGTAATGTCTTCCCTTTTGTAAGAAAGAAAGAAAATGTTATGGAGTTGTATTTCCTACCCTTTCTTCTTAGAGGTAGCCTGTATAGTTGATATGTAAGCTTTCTGTGTATGTTAGATTATTTAAAATATATTATGAACATAATATAGTATTAAAATTTATAAATATATATTTACAGATAATGTACAGTATTATTGTTTTAAAACTTTGTAAATCATTAATTTTACCGGCTCCTTTGTGTCATACTTCATGGCTATAAAATAATTCATTTTTCTTTTGATGAATACTTAAATTACTTCTTACAACACTGTAGCAACATACTTGAATTTTCTACTTATTCATGTGTACAACAGTTTTCTGAGATAAATGATTAGAAGTGGAACTACTAGGAATTAAGTAATATACAAACTGAAATTCACTAAACATTGCCAAGTTGTTCTCCTACATGATTTTCCAAAGTATATTTCCACCACCAGTTTATGGAATTTCTCTTTCTTACAATGTATAGCATTTGCACACTTTGCATTTCACTGATAGTAGAAATGGTACCTTGCTTTTCTAATTTGTAATATTTTGATAGCTATTGACATTGGACATATTTTCACATATGTATTGGGCATTTGTATTTCTTCTGTGATATGTGTGGTCAAATATTTTGCCTGTTTTCCTATTGTATTGTTTTTCTTAGACTTGTAGAAATTCATTTTATATTCTGGATCCCTAGTTTTTATTAGTCATATGTATTATCAATCTAATCACTGGCTCATTTATAATTTGTTTATAATATATTTTATGCAGAAGTTTTAAATTTCCATGTAGTGAAAGCTGTATATACTTTTATTTATAGCTTGTGTGTTTGTGTTTTGTTTAAGGATGCCCAAGTATAGTGAATACCTGAGGGGAAAGAGGACTGAATGGGCAGATGATGGAGGATGAAAACAAACATCCGTTTCATTGTCCTTTTTCTCTTCTTTCCTTTCTCATCATTTATCCTGGAAATTGATGGCTTTAACAATAAAGTTAGGCTACTTTTTGCTGTTTTTTTTCCATTTTAAATCTAGATATCTTTGGCTACATTCTGTCAGGCTGCTTTCTTTAAAACCTTCTGCCTATTTGTTGTCACTAAGAAACACTAGTGTGGATAACTGGTTTGTAACTTTAGGAATAAAAAATGAATGTACCTCGGGATTGAAATAATTGTGCCTGGTGAATTACTTTGTCTAATTAAAACAATGAAGAACAGATATTATTTGGTGAATCTTGATTGTTTTTTGGCAAAGGAAGGTAAACAATCATTTTCTAAACCTTTGTTGCTTTAAATTATTACTGCAGTAACACAACGCCACCTCCATCAGCCCCATCACGATATAATCAGATTTGTTGGAACTTCAGTAGGGCTCAGGTGAGAACTATGAAAATTGAAGGGCAATGTAGCATCAAGTTTTCTCAGAGTCCCCCTAACCCCCCCCACCTTCTACCACACATTTGCAGCCTGAATTATTTAGTTACTCAAATCAATCCATTTTTCTCTCTTCAGTGGTTGGACAATAAAAGTAAGATTTACTGCAGCAAGTGAATAATAAAAAACGAATTAGCTGAAAACAAACAAAAAGCTGCTTACGTGGCAATCTTCTGTGTTAATCAAAACCTTGAGGACAGGTTGGAAATCAATATTTGACTAGAAGATGAAAAGAAGCAATGCTTCCATTGAGGGTGGGAGAAGAGGGAGACCTAGGGGGAAAAAGACTTAAGGGCAGGCAGGGCTCTTCAAAAGTGGCCAAGGGCAAAATTTCAGCTGGTGCTTTGGTGGGAGGTTTTAGGGAAGTCTCCTCTGTGTTTGAGAAATAAGTGCTTTCTATGCACATATCAAAGTTCAGCTTGATTGTCTCATCTGGGGAAGAAGGCCATCTGTCAGTATTCTCCAAATAATCTACATAATTGACTTTCAAACAAGCCTCAAAGAAACGGGCATTTATCACCCTAATTGTGGCAGGTGGAGTGTGTGTCACTGCCATTTTATCACATAAATGGCACCCAGGTTTCTTCTTTCTTGTCTTCTCCCAGATTCCTTCAATTTCTATATACAGCTACATTTCCCTTTGAGACCAAATTTAGAAAAATGCCAGCTAGTCTGCCTGGGCCTAGAGCAAGGGGAAAACTTGCTTGAATTTTGACAAGCCTTGGAGTTATGGAGTTAGCCAGCCACCTGCCACCTTCCACCCTGCTCCCAGCGACTCAATAGAGGAGAAGTTAGTAGGAGAGTGTCACCAAGACTCTACAGTCTCAAAATTGGACTCCTGAGAAGCTTAATTCTGTGAGCCTGCATCTTCTAGGTAAGCATCACATGGCTTGAACTTCCCTTTGGGTCTTGGCGGGACAGGGAACAGACCCAGAATTAGCTTCTCTGTGAATCTTAGCCCAAGTTAAATGGGTTACATTGGCCTCTAGTACACAAGTGAAATATATAAAGGAATGGTATCCTTGTTCCTACAGACCCAAAGTGAGACTGAAAAGGTGCTGAGATTATCATGAGTTTTTTTTCTTGTATGGCTTAATCCAATAACTTGTATCTGTGGGAAATGGTTACTCCACAAAATATATGTAAGTACATTAATTAGACTCTTCCCTCAAATTCAAGATCTAGGACAAATCTGCCTTCAATCAGTTTTGTTTGTAATTTTCAGGGCAAAGCCCACTTTTTCCTTTACTTTTCCAGATTCTGAACTGTGCTTCTTAACCAGGTGCATTTTTAAAATTTGTTTTAATTAGTTATTCATGACAGTAGAATGTACTTTGATACATCATATAATGGAGTACAAGCTCTCATTCTTCTGGTTATACATGATGTAGAATTCCACTGGTCATGTAGCTATATATGCACATAGGGTAATAATGTCCAATTCATTCTATTATCATTCCTACCCCCATGTCCCTCCCCTCCCTTTACTCCCCTCTGCCTAATGTAAAGTAACTATATTCTTTTCTAGCCCCTTCCCTTATTGTGAATTAGCATCCACATATCAGAGAAAATATTTGACCTTTTAACCACGTTAATTTAGGCCTCCCCATCTTTCCTATGTGAAAATTGAGATGAAAGACAATGCTGCCCAATATTTAGTAGGGGAAACAGAGAACAAATTCCTAAACGGGGTGGGGTTCAGTCAAAATCTTTTCCCCTGGGCAGGCTACAATTGTAGCCATAGAAGAAATAAATGGAAATGCTTTTGGGTTTCCAAGAAAGTTTGAAAATACTAGTTTGCCTAAATTTATCAGTAATCCATTAAGGAAATGATACAAATCCAGGCAGGATGTTAACAAGGACGTTATTGAGAACAAAATATAAGTGAAAATAGCAATCACCTGAAAGTTCTTTTCCATTAATATGAACTTGAACCACTTTTGGTTCCTAGCTACAATTTTCGTATTTAAATTTATATGCATAGTAACTCTGTGATTCTGTACACATGCAGAATATCACATAATGACAACTACTTCCAAGTGTTAAAATGAGGACTTATTACATAAGGCTTGAGTTATGGATATGATGAGGCATTATTTCTGTACTCAATGCCACTATTGAACTGTCTTCTGGTCTGTTTTCTCTCTGATGCAAACACATGTGGCATTTTGTATTCTGATTAAAGAATAGAATACAACAGCACCTGGGCTGAATGGGCTGGGACCTGTTATGATAGGCGATGTAAGTCACTGACCTACTGTTACCATGTGAAACTGTTACCCTGAGGGGGGAAAACACTGGGCTTTACTGCTCCATCAAAAACTTGGGAGGCATGTTTTCAGGAGAGTAGGTTTTATTTAGAGCTTTGAAGATAGAAAACTTATGTTTCAAATCACCATCTTCAGAAAACTCAAAGGCAAAGAGAACTTTTTTTAGAAGAAAAGGCAAACTGGGACAAAAGGCAGGAAATAAATATATGCAGATTTAGCAATATTGTGTTAGAGGACACATCAGTGGTGCATGGCGCATGGCTAGGGCAGTGGATAGTTTCTATCTTAAGCATGAGAGAGTTATGTTTCACTAAGAAGAAAGTGAAGGTAGAAGAAAAGCTGACATAGGGAAGCAAATGTGCTGTTTCATTTGGTATGGATGTCTCTCCCCAGTGTTTGTCACTTAGTGTGCTATGGTATAGTGGTGTCCTTGAAGTATTACCAGTTGATGGTGAAATTTTGATCATGAAGTAAACTGTATTTATGTCACAATTCAAGGATCATACTTTGAGTGTGATACATGCTGCATGAAGGTGGAGCCAAGTGCAACCTGTTTGAGGAACATATAATAGGCATAGCATGTCAGATTGGCATAGAGAAAAGATTGAAGTGTATGTTCTGGAACATAAGAGAATATTTCTTGAGGGGGGAAACAGTTTGACTCAAATGACTTAGGGCTGAAGGTCAGCCAAAAGAATCTATGACTATGTTTTTTATAAACAAAGTGAAATATTGAAACACTTTAGGGAGGATTGTATTTATTACTCACTTATTTAAGTTTTTTTTTTAGTCTTTTAATCTGTTTGAGTGTGCTGCCACAAATGTTGGTGTGTTGGCTTAGATGCAAAGAGTAAATGCTATATAATTCTATACATGTGAAGTCAAACAGGCAAAACTAATCCATAGTGATAGAAGAATTCATAACAATGATTGTCTCTGAGTATGTACATGGAAAGGACTGAAAAAAGCATGGAAAATTTTCTGGAGTGATGGGCATATGCTGTATCTTGTTTTGAGTGCTGGTTACAGGAGTATATATACATTTTTCATAACTTAATCAACTTAAACCTTAAAATCTGTGCACTTTATGTTAATGGTCTCTAAATCAAAACAGACAATTGCATAAAATGGAGCATTTGATCACAAAAATGCTGAGTCGCTGCTATTCTCCTTAATTCAACATTCAGCTGCTTTCTGGGGCTATTTGTTAGGCATTTGTCAAGGGTTTCATAAACTTTCTTTACATGGCAAAACTCACTTCAAACTAGAGGACAGCTCCCTATTTTTTACACAACTTCTTATTGTTGATATTAAGTGATATACTTCCCAAACTCAAGATTATTCAGTCTTAAATGTGACCCCATGTGGAATTCATTCCCTCTATAAATCTTTGTAGTCCTTTTCTGTGGAGTACAGTGCCCTCAGGGTCTTGTGATTTTCTGATTCACTGATTGTATCTCCCACCAGAAAGTCCACCTGAGGGCTGGGCCTGTGCCTGATTTATTACTGTATACCCAGCACCCAGCAGTCTGGCATGCAGGGTAAGCCATTCAGCCAATCTTTGTTAAACAGAGTGTTCATTATATGAATGGGAAAACTGTGTGTTTAAATAACTAATTCATTAGGTCAGGGGATGGTCTCTGATTCGTAGGAGCTCAAAAAAAAAAAAAGATCTGGGAAGATGGCTACTTATGTGGTTTAAGTCGATCTACCTTTTAGGAATTTATACCTTGTTCCATGTATTGTTCTTGTTAGCCACCTCTCCAACCTGTCTTGGATCTTTCTAGAATAAGTACATGTAAACTAGATAATAAAGGTGGGGATATTTTCTCTGGGGCCCTCTGGAGAAAATATACCTACCTTTCTCCAGAGGGACCCAGAGAAAGTACAACTATGCACTGTAGTCTTTAGTTCTCAATTTTTATACCAATATGGATTATCATGCAGATTTAGTTAGAGAGTATATGGAGACCAGATAGTATGAACTACAGGAAATGAAAGATTTTTGGAGTTAACACATTTCCATTTAATCGCTTGGGGTCGTGCAGTATTCATGTGTTGGACTGGAGACAGTAAGCAGAGGTATTTGGTCCTTTGGCATAGTGGAGTAGAGGATGTTAAAGACCTGATTCAGTAATATGATTTATTAAGAATCCCTTCTTGAACAAGTGCAAGAGGAAGATTTAGAACAAAGAAAATACCTCGACATCCAGTTTTTGGAAAGGTCCAAAGCCATGGCTAAAAGGATGCATACTGAGTTAATGAAGGGTGGTTTAACGAGCTTTGCATTGCTGTGACCAAAAGACCTGACAAGAACAACATAGAGGAGGAAAGTTTATTTTGGCTCAGTGTTTCAGAGATTCCCTCCATAGATGACTAATTCCATAGCTCTGGGCCTGAGATGAGACAGAACATTGTTACAGGTATTTTGAAGGAAAGTAGCTCAGGACATGGCAACCAGGAAACAGAGAACACTGCTCACCAGGGACAAAATATAAACCCCAAAGGCATGTCCCTACTGATCTACCTTCTTCAGCTATACCCTACCTGTCTACAGTTATTACCCAATTAATCCATATCAGTGAATAAGTCCACTAATTAGGTTAAATCTCTCAATCTCATAATTTTACCTATGAGCCTTCTTGCATTGTCTCATACATGAGCTTTTAGGGGACACCTCATATGTAAACCATAAAAATGGGCATTTGAATGCTTGAAGAGCTGCAAACATCTCTAAACTGGGAGGATGACAGGTGGCAGATTGAAGGAAACCAGGTCCTTTTATATACTTCTCCTGTACACAAGTCTATTAATACAATAAATACTTGTTATATTACTGAGTTAGATGAATGAAGATGTGTTTTCTAATGGTAAGAAATTTTGGTTAAAAAAACAAACAAACAAACATAAGGCTGCAGATCACTGGAGCAGTACTTCTGTGGAAACCCAGGACCTTGAAGGATAGTTTGCTCTTTAAGGATATTACGAACTTATCCTCCTCATGAGTGTTCTGGCTCTCAACTCCATAAAACCTGCAATAACTGCTGTTTTATGACTTACACCTGGTCATAACACAAAAGATTGATCTGGGGCTCCCATCCTACAAGGAGGGAAGACGGCACTTTCAGATATATGACTTCCCAATAGATTTTTCATGAGATGAGCCAAAAATGCTTCTTCAAGCTTCATGCAGGAAAATGTGGTCAGTGCCCAAGTCTGTAAATAACATACCCACTCTTTAAAGCTTACACTCTGACCATTTTGAGTTTGTGGTATCCTCATTAGAGCCAATAATGTATTAGAGGGATGAACTATGCTTTAAAAATTAGATTGAAATGTTATAGAAAAATACACTGCTCCCTCCATGAATTCTTCATTTTCTTATCTCCTCTCCCCACTCAGCACCTACTTCAGGAAAGTTTCCCTTAAATCAGCCTGATATTTTCAAGACTATCATAAGCTGTTGACAGTTTTATGCAACTAATAAAAGAGATTACAAATAAAGTGTAACTTTCTATATTCTGAAATCCAAGTCAAAAAACCAAACAAAAAAACTCTTGTCCTCTTGTGTGGGACATGTTAAAGGCTGCATTGTTAGAAGGTGCTGGAAATATGATAGGAAAAAATGACTTCTATATATGTAAATGGCATTTGAAAGAACAAAAATCATAGGCTGTTAATGTAGCTAGATGTTGGGATTCTGGTAATATGGCCTGTAATTCATTCTGACTGATAGTTGTGAAGAGAAATCAGTGTAGGGCTGACCAAAATACTATCCCTTGGAAAAAAATCAGCTTCAAAACTAATCCCTCACACATCAACCTGATCTCTCCAAGGGGACTCCTTTCTAGCTAAACGCTGAATTTTATTTCGTATATCACATTTCTTAGGAGAGATTTAGTACTTTAATTATATTTTTATGTGTCACAGAACTGTAAACATAAATTATCCTTTTGTGTTCTTTATCTTTAAAGGAGAGCTTAGAAAATAATAATAAAGGTGTGTGTGATTCTTCTTTGATTCTTTTCATTGTGTGGAGGGGACAATAGTTCTTTGTATTTGTGGCTGAGGAACCCTCTGGTCATACCTCCAGGACATCTCAGCAATGACTGGAAAGTCTAAAAGTCATTCAATAAGCTATTTGTTTTTCCTACAGAGATAATGATTGTTTTGACATTTTTCTTTTTCTTCCTGAAATGCTTTGAGCTGAGCATTTATTTCTATATCATAAAGATGCTACTTAGCTACACCGTGGGCTGGAAGAAAATGATTGGAAACATTTTCTTAACTTCCAAAATATTTTAATTAGAACATTGTAGCTCAAACTCTCCCCCCAAATCTTTTCAATCCAAATGTTGACATCAATAGTGTTGGATGATAAAGGCAGAATTAATAATCTAATAGAAGTATCTGAGCATTTCTTTGGATATCAATACCTCAAGGAGTGGGATATTTTAAAAATCAAATTGGCCATTTAAAATATCCTCTGATGATATCATGTCAACAGTTGTTTCTCCTACATGTTTACAGAGATACTGGTAATGGTTAATCTTGCCAGAAAGCTGTACTACACAAAGACCAAGGCTGCATCTGGCTTGTAGAACATGCCAGCGATGCTTAATGTAATGGGTCACATCTGTCAAGGAGGATTACAAATTGTACCTGTGATGCTCTGTAATTAGTAACCCTCAAATGGCTCCAGCTGCTATTTCCCTGAGTATTTGCCTTGGTAACATCTTATAGGAAATAAAATTCAGAATCACGAGGATTTAGGTCCAAAAGACACTGGTGAAATCAGAGTGTTTTCTTCTTATCGAAAAAGAAAATCTCTCTTTTTTTTTTGTCACACTAACCAAGTTTACTAGAGGGTCTTTCATCCAGAGACCAGTGTGTAATATGTTTTAGCTTGTTGAGAGAGTTAGCTTTTGACTTTGTTTTAGGGCAAAATTCTCCCATGAATCCTATGAAAAATAAATATGCATTTTCTGTGTGTTAGGGTGATTTGAGAATGAATGCAAGCCTGTAACTGGAGACTTCACACTGAGAAGTTGACCTTTTGCTTGCAAAGGAGATTTGCTGTTTGGTTGGCTCATGGGTACATCTGCAAATGCTGGCATGCTGGGTTGTGTTTACAGATCAGAATCTATTACTTGCTGAGATCTAACATGCAGTATTGGAAAATGTATATGGGAAATGTAGGTTTAAAATATATTTCACTAGTTTGAGTTTCAGTATTCTATTTTCCTGAATTTAGTCGAACAAGTTTCCAGTGAAAATTCCTTAACTCATAAATGGTTATCTAATAAGAATGAACTAAAACCAAACTCATATAGCGTAAAAACTAACGGGGTGATTTAAAATTAAAGTATGAAAATGAAACCATAAAGTAACAAAAAAATGTAGGTATTTATTTGTAAACTTACAGTAGCAACATTTTTTTTTTTTTACTGGTGCATAATGATTATAAGACTGGGATACATTATGACCTATTCATAGTGTATATAACTTAATTTGGTCTGTTTCATTCCCCACTACTTCCCCTTACTCTCCCCCCAACCTCAGTGTTTCCCTTCTTTTACCCTACTGCCCTCCTTTCTATTTTTTTTTTTTTTTTGGTACCAGAGATTGAACTCAGGGGCACTCATCCACTGAGCCACATCCCCAGCCCTATTTTGTGATTTATGTAGAGACAGGGTCTCACTGAGTTGCTTAGCGCCTTGCCGTTGCTGAGGCTGGCTTTGAACTTGTGATTCTCCTGTCTCAGCCTCCCAAAGTGCTGGGATTACAAGCATGAGCCACCATGCCCAGCTTCCTTCTATTTTCATGAGATATATTGTTCCTTTTTTCTCTCTAGTCTGAGAGAAGACATATGAACCTTGATTTTGTGAGTCTAGCTTATTTCATTTAACATGATGTTCTCCAGTTCCATCCATTTTTCCTGAAAATGATATAATTTCATTTTTCTTTATGACTGAATAAAATTCCAATGTGTAGATGTATACCACATTTTCTTTATCCATTCTGTTGACAGATACCTAGGCTAAATTGTACAGCTATAAACATGGATATGCATGTGTCACTAGAGATCCTGATTTTAGTTCTTTTGGATGAATACTTTGGATAAATACAGAGGAGTGGTATAGCTGGGTCGTATGGTGGTTGCATGCCTAGTCTTTTGAGGAACCTCCATACTGATTTCCATAGTGGTTGCACTAATTTATAGTCCCACCAACAGTGTATGAGTATACTTTCACCCCACAGCCTTGCTAGCATTTATTATTTGTATTCTTCACGATTGCCATTCTAACTGGAGTGAGATCAAATATCAAGTAGTTTTGACTTGAATTTCTCTAATTGCTAGAGATGTTGAACATATTCTGATATATTTGTTGGCCCAGTTATGGGGAAGTATTGGCAATGATCAGTTTGCCTTTAAAGCTCTACCACCTCTTCCTCCCACCTCTCTCCTGGGGTTTGAGCCAAGGGGACTCTCACTTAGCTACATATCCAGCCTTTTTTGTTTTCTATTTTGAGACAGAGTCTCACTAAGTTGCCCAGGCTGGCCT
>PVHX01024401.1:0-24097 GCA_004024805.1 Geosciurus inauris
TCACTGAGTTGCTTAGCGCCTCGCTCTTGCTGAGGCTGACTTTGAACTCGCGATTCTCCTGTCTCAGCCTCCCTAAGTGCTGGGATTACAGGCTTGAGCCACCGCGCCCGGCTTAATCATGTTTTTTAAAAGATTATAATTTCAAAATTTAGAATAGATGACTTTTGACTATGCATTTTAGTCTTGCAGCAATGTACATTATTTGTATAACAAAAATCTAAGCACACCTGTAATCCCTGCACTTTGGGAGGCTGAGACAGGAGAATGGCAAGTTCAAAGCCAGCCTCAGCAACAGCGAGGCACTAAGCAACTCAGTGAGACCCTGTCTCTACATAAAACACAAAATAGGGTTGGGGATGTGGCTCAGTGGTCAAGTGCCCTGAGTTCAATCTCCAGTCCCAAAAAAAAAAAAAATCTAAAAGCATATAGTGCCTACCTTTAAGAAGTTCTTGTAAGAGAGAATATATAAATAAGACATTGCCATACAATGTTATAAAAGGTTCAACAATAAAGATTTCATGTATTTTTTCCCATTGATATGTATTCTCATGAACATATATGTTTTTCATGAATATGTATATATTTCTGAGAGAACATAGTAAGTAGTCAAGACCTCTGGCTAGAGGTACTTCCAGGAAATACTTCCCCTAGGAGTTGACCTTGAATTGAGTTTTAAATGCAAAGTCCCTCAGAGGGAGTAGCACACGTTAAAGCACAAAGAAGCCTGACAGTACCTGTAACCAGACCAGCTTAGGGTAGAAAGCGTAAGCAGTAGGAAGAAGAGGATGTAACAATGGATGGGGACTAGATAATAAAAATATAAGACATATTCAAAATTGCAGACTTCATCCTAAACATGATGAAAAGGTCCCGAGGAACACATTTTCTTTAAAGAAAAAATAAATTTAATTTTAAAAACATTTTTATATCAATGTTTTTACATAAAAAAGGAGATAAATCTTAGTTCATAACCTAAAGGTTTCCATACCTTTGACTAATTCTTGAAGGTTAGAACTATGTATTCAAAGTGAGTCTCCAGGTTGAAGTTCTGGCAGCCATACATTTTTTACCAGTCTAAGAAGAAATCAGAGAAATAACTGCAATGTAGTGAACTTTACATATAATTAAATTTGATATTTTTAAATTTTTTATATATGTCATTAACAAAACAAAAAGAAAGTTGTTAATCCTATATTGATGTCCCTTGATTTATTTTTATTTTCTCATCCAAGAAATCTTAAGTTCAGGGATCCACTGGACTATAACTCTCTACTTTCACTAAACATTGAAAACAGAACAAGGAAAATAAGAAAAGTAAAATCACAGGAAAAAGAGGAATCAGTTAGAGGAAATTCCAGTGGTTTGGGGGAAAGTATGGAAGTGAAAAAGGAACTGAATTCAATAACAAATAAAGCATTTATTTCCTACAAGCTTAGAATAAATCTTTTATTTTATTTTAAAAGAGAAACAGAACATACTTCTTTTAAATTTTTCATGACAAATCTCTAGTTTATACTTTGGAATTGTTTGGAGGCTCATGTAGGGCTTGAAATACCAGATGCGTGTATAAATTCCCTTCCTTTATGAGATACACATCTTCTGCTCTGCTAGTTAGGAGGAAAATTCTCACCAAAGCAGTCTTTATTCTCCTGTATCTTAAATGCTAAAACACCTATCTCAGTGGATTGTGTTGCCAACTCTATCAAGGCAGGAATTAAGATCAAGTTCTGGCTTGTAACTACAGAGGAATTACAGGATATTTGCTGGTTGTTTTGCCTTATAATTCACTTTTTCTTTGCATATCTTTTTACAGCATTGTTCTTTTCTCTAGCCTATAGACAGTTCACTTGCAGGTACTTGTTTTGATTTGTTTTCTGAGTACTTGAATGCTCTCCGCCATGGGCTTATAGACTCCCGAGGCAAGTTACCCAGCCTTCTGTTGGTATCCCTGCAAGGCACCCCGGGCACAGACTAGTTTGCTTACTTTTCCCTCTTTCAAAGAGCAATAAAAAAAAGTGATCTTAGCTCCATAATCCTCAACCCTGATTTACAGAACAAGGCATCCCATTAGTGGTTTTAATTTTCATCCTATCAATCAATGTGTTTTGGCAGGATGCCTCCAAGCTAAACACCATAAAGCTAGATTTAATGTTAACTTATTGCTGTATAAATGGAAATATCCTTTTCATATTTCACTTTCCATTTGTGTTAGAGCATAATAAAAATTAGATCCATATGCCTCTGGTTACATGATAATGCATGTTTAGCTAGAGACAAGAAGAAATCAGAAGGGTAGATTCGAAACAGGTTTGAAAATGACAAACATATTCAATAAGAGTTCATCTTTTTGTTTGTTTGGTTTTTGGGGGGTACTGGTGATTGAACTCAGGGGCACTCGACCACTGAGCCACATCCCCAGCCCTGTTTTGTATTTTATTTAGAGACAGGGTCTCACTGAGTTGTTTAGCTCCTTGCTTTTGCTGAAGCTGGCTTTGAACCCACAATCATCCTGCCTCAGCCTCTGGAGCATCTGGGATTACAAGCGTGCACCACTGCACCTGGCAAAGATTTCATCTCTTAAAGAGCCAACATTTGTGCTTTGTAAAATCTACTAGATAATTTTTCCTTATTTATTTCAATAACAAGAGGAGAATAAAATTTAAAGCTTCATATGCAAGTTTTAGAAATGTTCATTTTTAACAGGCTAAGGAAGTATTTTGGATTGATGTCTACCAGCATTTGTTTCTTCTTTTCAATAGTTACATTTAACATATAAATAACTTATAAACGTATTTTCACCAAGATTTAAGAAATCCACAAGTATTTTCAGTAAAATATTAAATTCTGCCCTTGTTTCTATTCTGCTCTTTTTAATTCCCTACTTAAAAATTACTTGAATAATAATTCAATGTGTATTCTTCCTTGTTGAAGTATATTTTAAGCAGCTAACTCATTTTTTTCAATAACTCAGAACATATGTTGAAAGATACATAAATTAAGCATGTAGACTTGCTTTTAAAAAAATATATTACTACCAAAATCTCTTAAGTTACCACTAATAATAACTACCATTTAGCAAGTTCTTATAATGTGGCGTGCATAGTGCTAAATATTTTTTATATATACATAAATACAGATATATATATAATCATTTGGTCTTCATGGAAACAATACAAGGTTGGTACTTTTAATTTCCCCATATTACAGATACAGAAACTGAGGCTTAATAGTAAAAGGCAAAACCAGAAATGAAATCCAGTCCATATTGTATATCTAATTCTGAAGTCTATAGATGATAGCTTGGATTGTTGTAAAACATGTGAGCAAACTGTTAGTCTTACAAAATCATGATCACTCAAACTCAAAATGTTATCCAATACAGTCTGATAACATTACCATAAATTCTCTAGTGAGCAAAGACTCCTACTCTTTGCAAAGACCATTTCATGCTTCCTAAATTCCTAGCTCATAGGGACTGCTAAATACATATATGTTAAGCAATAATAATAGCAAACACTTAGACACCATCATGCATAAAACATTTTTTAACCCTTATGTATTTTTAACTCATCTAATTCTCATTTTAAAAAAAAAACTATCACATAGTTACTATGGATAACTCCTTTTCAAAGATGAGAACACTGAGGTACAAAGAGGTTAGTTAACTTATTATGGGCCCCACAGGCAGTAGAATTAGACTTCAAATCCAGGCAGTCTTGTTCATCCATAGCCAAATGAATGAATGAATAAATGAACGAACCAGAATGATTTTTGTCAACATAAATCAAATTGTGTCATTGCCTTAACTCAAATCCTTCAAGAGTTCCCATTGGTGCTGGGGTGGTGGCGGCTCAGTGGTAGAGCACTTGCCTAACATGTGTGAGGTACTGGGTTCGATTCTCAGCACCACATATAAATAAAGTCCATTGACAACTAAAAAAATTTTTTTTTAAATATTTCCTTTAAAAAAAAAAAGAGTTTCCATTGTATGTTGGGGGGCGGGATGTAGACTTCAACCAACATGTATGATCAATCCCCTATTTTATATTTAGTTATGTACTTTGTTCCCCTCACTCTTCATTCTGATGCAAATATCATTCAGGACTTTCTTTCCTTTCCAGTTTGGGTCATTCATATATGCTGTTTCTTTTCCCTGGAACTTATTCCTACACTTATAACTGGTTAATCCCTGTTCGTCGTTGATGACTCCCCTAAACATAACTTCTTGTGACACAGTGCCTCTGGTATGCCAATATAAGCCACGTATCTACTCTTATTATATAATCTTACAGCATTTAAAACAATTTTTAAAGGCTCGTATATGTGTATGATTGTTGTAACCTTTTATTATACAGTTAGTTCGGTGAGGCAGAGACTATGACTCCATTGTTCTGTCCATGGCCTATACTAGCTATTTGACAAAAGTTCATAGCAAAAAATAATTTTAAAAAATGGATAAGTAGCTCAATTGAAAGCATTATTCACAATGTATCCTCATAATATTGTGTGCAAATGTGTATGACTGCCAATTGCCAAATATATCTGCCAAGCACTGACTTAACAAAATAGATAATTTTTTTTTTGGAAATAATATCTACCAGGTCTCTGGGAAACTAAGATTATTAGTTATGGTTATTAAGTCAGACATCATGAAAACAAAAAGCAATCTGTCTCCTCTTTATTTTCTCACCATGCAAAGTGTGGTAACTAGAGTTTTATCTACTATACTTGTGGCAATAGTATGCCCCTTCTTCTTTAAGAAAAGTTCTCTCAGAGACAAAAATAGAAGTCTGCTACCTAGAAAAACAGAACAGGTGGAGGAAATGGATATACCAAAGCTCAATTCACCTGAAGGTTTTGGTACCTAAAAAAAAGTCATATTAACAGGTGGTCAATACATAATCAGTAATTAGGGCCTTGGTGGTGATAATTTTATGGGTGTATATTTATAATTAAACACATTGAGTTGTATACATTAAATATGTACACCTTTTTACATGTCAACCATATTTCAATAAAATAGCTTAAAATAAATGATCTGTAAAACAAATGTTATAAAATAAGAGCACTTTGATTGATATAAAAAAAAAAGGTTCTCTCTCCCCCTCATATCACAGCATCTTGTCAGGGGTGTGAGCAAGGGACCCTGTCAGGCCAATCAGAATGGCCCAGACCTGGAGCAACAGTGACTCAATCAGAGAGGAGCACAAGGCCCAGATGAGCCAATAAGAATCCTCCATGTGACTAACAGGTTAGACCAAATTGGCAGCATCCCTCCTTTGCCTGTGGAGTCACAGCTCTGGGAAGATCTAAATTTAAGGCTACTTAATGGCCACTTTGTAAATCACATGAAGGAAGCTTCTCAATATTACAATAAGAAGAGACCAAGATGCTACTAACGAGAAACAAGCAGAAATGAGAAACAGCAAGAGAAAACTCTAGTAATCAATTAAACAGCAAATTTGAAGTTAGCTGCATCTAAGACTTCCCAGGTATGTCAGTAAACAGATATTTCTTTTTTATAAATTTGATTGAGAGCTTCTTTCTGTCACTGGCAGTCATGTGTAGTGATTCATACATCTTCCCATTCAACTAACTAACATGTCTAATACTTGAAAGCAAAACCTACAAGAATGGGAAGTTATACTCTATTTATGTATAATATGTCCAAATACATTCTACTGTCATGTATAACCAAAAAGAACGAATAAAAATTTTTTAATAAAAGAAAACACAAAACCTTGGAGAAAACTCTTTTAGGATTTAGAGATAACTGAAAGGTTATTTGTTTGGCTCAGGCTTATGGCAAACTTACCCAGTGCATAAAAAGATAATACTATCATAATCATAAAATCATGCCAGGCCACACAAAGTTAGAGAAGGTAGAAGACCATAGGAAGGAAGAAAGTGTCCCTTCCAGTGAACGTTCTGTTCTTCCCAGAGCAGGCTCCGGCTGCTTGGGGGAGGACCCCAGGAAAACATTAATCATGTTTCCCACAGCCCAAGAGGGAATTCCTATCACATCAGGCCTGGCTTTCTCCAGAGAAGACTCCAGGGGCTGCTCTTTGTTTCAATTTAAGCCTAAATTATCACTATTTTAAACCTCAAGAACAGATAATCCTGCTATCATCTGACTCTTTTTATAGTTCTTAAACAGATGAATTTTACATCTGTTTGTGTGATGGAATTAACTTTAGAGCTGTACACCAAAGTTTTTATCCTTGTTGTACCACAGTTCCTCAGTGCCTTAGAGAAGAAGCAAAACAATACAGAGAGAACAAAGCTAAACGAGCTGCTAAATAAATGTTTAGCTCCTAGCAGAAGCAACTGCCTGAAAGCTAGGTGTGGGCTTATGTAAAAGTCTGAGTATTTTTTGACATAAAATTTTGTGTTTTAATTTATTTTTTAGTCCAAAAACTTGATTTTCCAAAGAAAAAATGATTTAGTTCATAGCAGTTGATAACATTTAGAGTATTTACTATTAGGGAAGTACCACTTCCCTCCATTGTTCCCAGTCTCAGTACATTGCTCAAAATGATGTGGAACTCATAATCCTCCTACTTCAACCTCCCAGGTAGCTAGGATTACAGGCGTGCACCACAGTGCCTGGCTTCAAGAGCTGCTACTTGTCTGAAATAAAGTAACCTTTCAAAGGATTGTACAATAACTTTCATTTTACTGCTGAGAAATCTCAGAGAGAGGAGACCACTTGTTATCTGACTACAGCCAGATAAACATGGGCTTTCTCTACTGTGGCCTTCACCTCTGCCTTTCCCAACCCCATGCTGCCTAACAGTCTTGGGTGTCTCCTATCAGCTCTTTCTTCTCTTTTGTATGTCGACAATTTTAAATCTTCACATAAATTTTATTTTTAATTTTTATTTAAAAATCTGTGTGAAATCTCTACCCACACTTACCTAGCTATTTTGTTCAACTTTCTAGAAGATTCCTCAATTTTATCTTCCATTTCTTCTTCTAAAAAAAATTTAATGAACATTTTCTATTTCCAAGAGCTCTCTTTTATTTTCTGAATTTCTCTTCTGAGTATCACTAATCTCTGAGAGGATACTAATTAGAATTTATTTGAGTTTCTTCTTTGTTCCTTGCACAGGATCTATTTCTTTGGGGACATTTTTTCCCCCAACTGGTGCTATTGTGTTAGCATAAGTGTGTAGTGATCCTTTATTCTTTGTTCATATTTGAGGTCCTGTTAAAATGGATGAAGTTTTTCAGGTGTCTTGATTTGCGTTAGAGGAGTCATTGTACTTAAGTCTTTAAATGATATAATTTGGAGGTTATTTGTGAGGAACGTTGTCCAATTTGCTTAGAGAAGAAACTTCTGATCTTCTAACTGGGAGTCAGAGGACATTCTACTAACAGTAACTTGTAACAGTTAACTCAGACTTCCATCCTCTTGTTTTGAATCTTTGCTGAACCTAGCATCTCTGAGTCTGACCCCCTCTGGGTTCTGCCAAGGAAATCATCTTTTTTCTTACCCATTTCTAATATTTTTCAAGATTCTACACAAAGTTTCTTCTATTCTCATTCTAAAAATTATTTACCCTGTTATGGCTTCTAACCCCATGCCTATGTTTATCACCCATGTACTCATGACTCAAAAACTATTCCTCCAGTCCAAAGTTGCCTCTTTTATTCCAAATTCCTATATCCAGTTCTTTACTGGAAATCTTAATTAACAAGTCTTCTGAACATTCACAAATCAATATCTTTCCTCATCTTCCTGTCTCCCATATTTGCTTTTCATACATTTATACTTGCAATGCTAGAATTGAACCCAGGGTCTTGCATACTAGGCAAGTACCCTACCACTGAGCTACATCCTCAACCCCACTTTTCCTATATTCTTATTTCAGATGGATGCTAAGAGCATCCATCCAACTGCCTACAGCTAAGTACATATGTGTCTATCTTTGTAGAGTCCAAGCTCTGCACCTATATATTTAGACTCATCAATTCTTACTTGAATCTATTTTATTCTATGGGCTACATCTTCAGCTGATACATTTCTGTCCACTTTTGTTAGGCAACAGAAATAATTTCTCTGTGCTTTGAATCTTGTTCTCTAAAAGCCTTCCATGAACTTCTTCTCCCAAACCAGTTCCCTCCTCACACGTTCTTATTCAACCCCATCCTCCTTATGCATGATACTCACTGCTCTCCCTCAGTCTTATTCCAGATAAATTAAATATTTCAGAAACAAAAAAGAAAAAGAAGGGCTGGGATTGTGGCTCAGCGGTTGAGTGCTTGCCTCACATGTGTGAGGCACTGGGTTCGATCCTTAGCACCACATAAAATAAATAAAGATATTGTGTTCATCTAAAATAAAAAATAAAAAAAATAAAGAAAAAGAAAACACGCTTCTAAAACTTAATCATGTGCAAATTAAAAATAAATAAATAATAAACAAGTAAATAAAGTCCCAAACCTTATTTTAAATAAGCACAATAAGTAACCTAAATCACCTGGGGTGCTTCTTTATTAAAAACTAAGAAATACTTTGAGCCAGGCATGGTGGCACATGCCTGTAATCCCAGCACTTTGGGAGGCTAAGACAGGAGAATTGCAAGTGTGAGAATTGCCTCAGCACAAGTGAGGTGCAAAGCAACTCAGTGAGACCCTGTCTCTAAATAAAATAGAAAATAGGGCTGGGGATGTGGCTCAGTGGTTAAGTACACCTGAGTTCAATCCTTGGTACCAAAAAGAAAGAAAGAAAGAAAAAAGATAAAAACTAAGAAACATTTTGGATTAGTTAGTATTAAGTGTGGAGAACTAGACAAGATCCTATAACAGGAGTTACTTACCTAGTCAGACTCTTAATGAAAATAGGGTCCATTTGGTTTAGGCATCTATATGTATTAACATGCAGGGGACTTCATGAAGGTATAAAAGAACTGGTTGAAAATAACAAACTCTAAAATGAGAAATACGTAAAATTTGTACCACATATATATGAAAGTAGATTCCTGTCTTCCCCTATCCATTCACTCTTAGCCTTTAATTACTCTACAAGGCCTCTAAAACAAATAACTCAATTAACATTTCATAAAAAGGTAATGTTAAAACTTTTATTTTGTCAGTAGATAGGTAAAGGAGTGATGACTAAAAGAAAGTACTTATAGAAAATTAAATAACCCAATCAATAAATGGGCAAAGGAACTGAACAATCACTTCACAGAAGAAGAAAAAATATGAATGGTCAAAAAATATATGAAAAAATGTTCAACATCTCTAGCAATTAGAGAAATGCAAATTAAAATGACACTGACATTTCATCTCATTCCAGTAAGAATGGCAATTATAAAGAATACAAGTAACAATAAATGTTGACAAGGATGTGGGGAGAAAGGTACTCTCATACATTGTTGGTGGGACTGCAAATTGGTGCAACCACTATGGAAAGCAGTGTGGAGATTCTTTAGAAAACTTGGAATGGAACCACCATGTGACCTAGTTATCCCACTCATTAGTCTATACCCAAAGGACTCAAAAACAACATACTGCAGTGATACAGTCACATCCATGTTTATAGCAGCTCAATGCACAATAGCAAAGCTGTGGAAACAACCTAGGTGTCCTTCAATGGATGAATGGATGAAGAAAATGTGGTATATATACACAATGGAATATTACTCAGCCATAAAGAAGAATGACATTTGCCAGGAAATGGATGGAAGTGGAGAATATCATGCTAAGTGAAATAAGCCAATCACAAAAAACCAAAGGCTGAATGTTCCCTCTAACAAGGGAGATTAGGGAGGGAAATAATAGAAATCCATTGGAATAGACAAAGGGAAATGAAAGGAAGGATGGGGAGAATAGGAAAGACAGTAGAATTAATTGGTCATAAATTTCCTAGCCTTGTATTTGTATACACAATCAGGGTAACTCTACGTCATGTATAACCACAAGAGTGAGATCCTAAATAGAATAAATTATTCTCTATGTATGTATATTCTGCTTACATTCTACTGTCATATGCAACTAAAAAGAATAAATTTTAAAAATGTTAAAAAGAAAATACTTAGTAAAGTGTCAGCTTCTTATTACCAAGAGACCCAAATCTGCACAATTCAAAATGGAGAGGGGTTGAGTATTCAATGAAATACTCCAGACATGCCATCAATTATACCTTTGGAGAGGAATTTGATTGCAAATTATGGGAGGGTTGCAAATTCTCAAGGTTTTAATCTGTCCTTAAAAGATTTGAATGTGAGGATTTTCTTTTTTTTTTTTTTTGTGAGTGGTGAAATTATTAAATTCGACAGTTATTTGTCAGACAAATGAAAAGATAAATAGAAGTCTATGCCAGACGCGATGGCATACACCTGTAATCCCAGTGACTCCGCAGGCTGAGGCAAGAGGATTGCAAGTTCAAGGCCAGCCTCAGCAATTTAGCAAAGCCCTAAGAAACTTAGCAAGACCCTGTCTCAAAGTAAAAAAAAAAACAAAAGAGCTGGGGATATAGCGCAGTAGTTAAGCACCCCTGAGTTCAATTCCCAGTACCAAAATTAATAAATAAAAGAGAAGTCTGTGATCCACACTAATGAAGAAACCTTCAGTGGTAGCAGTCTTGAGTGCCTGGTCTGGTTTGCAGGACCTTAGGGTAAGAAGGTCTATTTGGAGCAGCCAGTCTGACTCCTTTGGGGAAGTTGGAACAATATCTACCAAAAATTGTTCTTCTCAAGTCCTACTGAAACATCAGTGTGAACAGATTAATTCATAAGTGACTAAAAAAGATGGCTGAGAAGAGTAGGGTGAATCCTGGAGAAGGCCAGCACTCATCATAAAGATTTTATTACCTAAAAAGTACAGGAGGAGGGCCTGGGGTTTTGGCTTGCCTCGCGTGTGTGAGGCACTGGGTTCAATCCTCAGCACCACAGAAAAATAAATAAAGATATTGTGTCCATCTTTTAAAAAAATCTTTAAAAAAATACAGAAAGAGCTATCTTCTTTGCTATGACAATGGAAAACACTTTAAAAGTCCTTTGGTCAAAAGAGGCAAATCCAGATGGTAATGCTCTCACAAAGAGGCCCAAACCTGAAGACAGGAAGAAGGGATTGATGACAACTACAAGGTAACTCACCTATGATGGATGTCACTTCTTAATGTTTTTTCTTGGAATCATGCAGAAAAATCACATTTAGAAATATTTGTTTTCCTCTCCCTGCACTGGAATTTCCGATAGTCACCCCAATCGATCAGTAAAATCTAACAGGTCTCTGCAGCCTTCTGTGCAGTTAATATGGAGAATGAGGACAGGGCAGCAGAGGGAAATGTGATTTGTCCCATATTTTCCACCTTTTGATAGTCACAGGAATAAAGCTGCTACTTTCCAAGAAACTGGCCCGGGACTAGCAAGGGGGACAAATTTGGCTCATTGTGTAGCTAGAGATGGTGAGAGGAGAACATGATTTGGAGCACAGTTGCTGGATGGAGAACCTGAGAATGCTTCCACCCTCCTTTTGACCCTAAGCCATCAGCATAATAGAACTTGGAAGGAAAAGCAAAAACCAAACCTTGAGTTTTAGCAGTCATTCTAAAGGAACTATAGTGTGACCTCAATCCCAGTTCTTAGTCACCCAGGTATCACAACCAAGTCATTTGTATAAGGGACTGACTGGGTGCAGAGTGTCTTCTTCTGTTTGCCCCAAGCTGTCTGTCAAGATTTTGTCTGGGCAGAGACATTTAAACCTTGCTTCAAGACCTTCCACAAATAAGTCTTTGCTTATTGACCCTGCGAGTGACCCTGGGAGTGGCTGTGTTCCTGTCACTGGAATTATCTTGTTCATTCTCTTGGATGACTGCCTCCCCTAAGCAGGATTCACATTCTTTGATCTGACCAATTTGTTCTCTTCTTTGCTATGACAATGGAAAACACTTTAAAAGTCCTTTGGCCAAAAGAGACAGTTCTTGCCTGGATACCAAAATGAAAACAGATCTGACATTTGGGTATTGCATGAAGTGCCCTTTAAGCAGCAGTCGTCATGGATGCTATGATGTGCCACCTGGTACCTCTGCAGCTCCGAGGTCTCCCTTCCCCAGCTCCCAGTGGTGTTGTCTGCTGAGGACTCACAAGTAATTTCCTCCCCCAGGAATTGCCTTCAGCTGAGGAGCTGCCTGGAGCAGACATGTCCTGCCCACCCTGAGTCAGCCTGCATCCAGTGACTGGTTAATACAGGAGAACAAACGCTTGGCCCCACTGCCTCAATTTGGGGCAATTTTGAAGGACCACCCTCACCCCAGAGGTCCTAGGATGGGCTGAGGTCTCAGTGGCAATCACATGAGAGGTCAGTTTTTCCCCTCTCATTAATCCTGCCGGCTTCTCTTTCTTACAAATCAGCAATTCATCCTTCTCAAAGTCTGTCCATGGAACTCAATCTAATAACTAATGCCATTAAGCTTTTACAGTAACCACTTCATTTCCAATATCTAATGGGTTACATTAGGTCTATTCAAGTGTAGAAAGCAATTAATAATTGATGATAGATTCTGCCGTTATGAAAGAATTATCTAATTCATAAGTATTTAAATCATCATCTAAATTATCAGGCATTTTACATTTAGTAATTTGTATTTGTTGGTGCATTTTAATAATAAGTTATAGCGAAATGTGAATTTGAGGAGAAGGCATACAACCCGACTCAAGTTTTATTCAGTTTTGGTTATTTCATTTATTCTAATTCTAGGGTAATTTTGGATAACTTGAAAACCTGTCCATGACTAACCTTTGTAGCTTCAGATTCATGTTACATACAAAGACTTGATTTTAATCTCAGGAAAAGCTTCAAATAGACCTATTATTTGTCAAAAATGTCTTAAAGAAATTCCATACCCCCACAACTTGCAGTCCTGATGCACAGCCAATCATGATGCTGCCCTAAACCCAGGCATGAGCAGTGACCCAAGCCAGCAGATAAGGGTATATAATCTCCTTGGTATAGTGATTTGTCCAGAGGTAAGTTTCTGAACCAAGTAGTACCCCTCAGATTCAATTTGTCCCTGGAGTCTCTTTATATATGCATGCTGTGGCGGGGAAGGGATATAGCCTTGGAGTTTCCTGTAGCCAATTTCTCCTCAGTGTGCCAAGAGCTTATCAACAAAATGAAGCTAATACCCAAAGAGAATCAGAGCTGAAAGTGAAATCATTTGAGTACCTGGTTACAGCCAGAGATCTAGCCTACCTCTCAGATGTCCTGGTTTCATAAGCCAATAAATTCTATTTTATTTGACTAATGTGAGTTGGGTTTCTGTCACTTAGAAGGAGACCTAATGCAAAGGGATACATCACCACCTTTGCACTCACATCATTTCTCTGAGGACTTATTTCCATTATCTTTCTAAGAAGAAAGGCAAGGACCTTATGCATCTATAGTTTCTGATAGTTCCAGTCAGCCAGTGCTTAAATTTATTCATAAAGCATTATTTTATAATTTCCTTACAATTATCATTTCCTGCTTCCTGACACAAACCAGTTTCTAGTTAAGAGATCTGAGTCTTGGTGTGCTACATTTTCTTTGACTTCAATAATTGGTCTGTCTGAAGATTAGTTTTTAGACAGTGAAACTGCAAAAGGACATGGTTTCACTGATGGCAATTTTTCCAAATCACTGACGTATTGCTTAGGAGAAAATCACCTCTGTATTGCTATATTTGCAAACCTTAATCTATTGAGGCAGCAAATATCACATGCATCATTAAAATAGTGAAGAGAAGTCAGTCTTAGGACAATCAATTGTGGAAACCTGCTATTCAAGTGTATAGTAGATAAGTATCTCAAAGCTGTAGGTGTAGCTTTTTAGGCCATATAAATGCATTCTAAGAATCACACTGTCAAAGTTAGCTCATCCACAAATGATTTTCACAGCTTCAGGGTAAAATTATTCTGCAAATGAGAAGCCTGTGACTTGGATTATAAAGCTAATTTAAGTTGATGTTCAACCCTCCCAACTGCTGACATTTTCACAGGTGTTCACGTGGCATGAATGTGGAGTCCAAAATAGAATCACAAGCAGATCACACACAATGTCTCTTTGGGAGTCACCAGGGAAGCTTTATAGTTTATATAAGCATGCTTTGTACCCTGTTTGCATAAGCAGCTCTTAGTTATGGATCACAGGATGTTCAAATCAGTAGGGAAGCACATAACAGATGATCTAGTGTGATTCCTTGACATTGAAGCTTAGCGAGATAAAATGATTCACCCAAGATTTCATAGCTCATGAATGACACATCCAGGAGCAGATCTCAGTTTCCTTGCAATAGATCTGGAATTGCCTTACTAAGTCTCTTTTACAAATTCTCCTCCACCATAACCCATAGGTTTGCTCCAACCTCTAGCTGTAGTTTGGTGGAAAGAGCATTAAATCTAGGATCAGAGGACTTAAATTTAAGTCCTAGGCCTGACACTTACTAGATTTATAATTTTTGTCAAACCATGTAACCTTTTTGTGTTCCATTTTTCACTTTTCCTCTATTTCAGTGGGCCCACATAAAGATAACGAGGAAACTGATTGTTTATTAATCAAGTTGACTTCAGCCAGCTTGTGATTCTAGAGTAGTGGGGAATATGTAGAAATTAGATTAGTTTGAGTTTTCTTGGCATTCTATTTATTTCTCATATTACCTCACTATTAGTCATGTTGAAAAACAGAAGAGTAAGTTATAAATAATTATAGTAAATTTAACAGAGAAATCAGATTTTCAGGAATTTAGAAAGAATAGCAGCAGTTTGAAAAACTGAGAGAAGCAATTACCAGAGATAGAGGGAATGGCATCAGATGGACCCTAGAATCACACAGGAAGTGTGACTGAACACATTAAGCATGTCAAGCAAAAAGTGGGAGACCAAAGAGCAAGGTTGGTAAGAAATATCAATTACAAAATGAAAGATATCCATATTCAAAACTATTTTAAAGAAATTAAATGTCAAAAGAAATACCTGAGAGCCAGGATTGATCCTTGGGCTTGCCAATCTGTGACTTTTAATAGAGGAGTGGAGGAGAATCATTAAATACACAATTTTTAATATATACATGTAGAGACATCTGCAAAAATCTGAAATTGAATCACAGCTCTAAAATCTTTCTGGTCTTGACTTCATAAAAGAAAAAAATCAACTTTCCACATACTCAAAACCAGTCCTATTTGGTTCTATTTTATTTGTATGGATCTTTTCATATATAATATCAAATAGAAGCTTCTCTAATTATTAGCCCCAAAAGTTTTATCTTCTCAAAATTCATTTTCAAGAGAACTAAAACAGCTTATATTCTTTGGTGGTAGACTTCCTAAATGCACAGGATACTGAATTTTGTTTTCATTCCTAGTCAGGAATGTAACACATTTTTCCCCTGGCCAATTATCCTTCTCTTAAGCACTCTGTGCCATCTGTATTCAAACACAGAGCTGAGTGGAAGGGTTTGTTTTATCGCTATAGTGTTAATAATCATCCTGCAGATCCACTTTACAAGCTTCTTTCTTTTCGACTGTAGTCTTACTCCAACTTGAATTACCATAAAAGACAATTGAAGTCCCTTTCTCAACCATGTCAGAGGTTAAAGAGATGAGTACATAACTGTCAAAGTAATTAAGCATCCACAAATGCATTGAGACAGGACAAATGTACCTGAATCTATTTTCGGCTGGTGAAAACGTTTACCATTTTTGGTGGTGTGAATAGTTCACAGTCATGCAATCTCAACTCAATGCAAACACGGCAGTAGCTTTGATTTGTTTCTATGGTTTCAAATCACTGCAGATGACACCCATGATGCAGCTTACCGTAATGCCTCCTGCTAAAACTGTTTGTAACACTCTCCTTCTCCAGCTTCCTTAAAGAAATGCCATCGCAAAACCAGTTTTTCTGATTTTCTAGGTTTTTTTTTCATTTTTTAATCACTGCCTAAGAAGATAACCCCTTTTTATTGTGATATACTTTTGATTATGATGTAGAGAGAAGAAACGATGGGGTTGTATTATTCACACATATCTAGAATCTTGGAATATGAACTTATTTGGAAAAAGGGTCTTTGTAGATATAATTAACTTAGATGAGTTGGTGACTAAATCAGCAAAGACTACATATTCCATGTAAATGAGACTTTATTTCCAAATAAATCAGGGGGAAAATCTCATTTCCAAATAAAACTATATTCTAGTAAATAGAGCAAGGTATTATTAGGCCCTCAAATCCAATCCCCAGAGTCCTTATAAAAAGAGGACAAGCATACACAAAGCCACAAAGGGAACTAGGCTACATAACAATGGGATAGACACTGGAATGATGTACATACAGGCTAACGAACACCAATAACTGCCAGCAGCTACCAGAAGCAAGGAAAAGAAACAGAACAGATTCTTCTTCCAAGTCTCCAGAAGACCAGAAGGAACCAACTCTGTAAACATTTGGATTTCAGATTTTTGACCCCTAGGACTGTGAGAAACTAAGTTCCTATTGTTTTAAGTCACCCAGTTTGTGCTGCTTTATTATAATAGCCCTAGGAAACTAATGCACCTTGTGGGAGCTAAGCCATGGATATGCCATAAGGACTCTGTTGTGCATCTTCCTAAGGCCTAGACTAAAAGTTGATATCCCCGTTTTCTCTATACCCCATTAAGAATAATACTCAAATTCCTCTGTGCTCTAGTTTTTAAGAAAATATGTTTTTCTTTGCGTTGGTCATTCCTGTATGGGAGTAGAATACCTTTATTGCTAAAGATAGCGTGTACACATTACAGCTCCTGGTTCTCAGGTCTTTGGATTCCAAAACTTACACCAGTGGCTCTCCAAGATCTCAGGTCTTCAATGTCAGATTAGAAGTTACACCCATTGGCCTCCTCTGGTTCTTAGGCCTTTAAACCTGGTTTGAATAACACCACTAGATTTCCTTTGTCTCCAGTTTGCAGGTGGCATATCATGGGATTTCTTGGTTTCCATAGTTATATAAGTCAGTTTCCATAATAAATCTCTCTTATGTTTCTATATCTCTATATGTCCTATTCTATTTCTCTGGAAAATCCTAACAAATAAAAAAGAATCTTGAAAATTGAAAACTGAGCCTTAGAACTTTCATAGTACGATGGGGGAAAAAAAAAACAGAAATAAGTGTGGAACAAGCCAATCTGGCATAAATGACATCTTGACACTGGAGTGTGCCTGTAATATCCATTTGGAGATGGCTACTAAGCTATTGATTACATAGTTCCAGAATCTAGATGATAAGCCTGGGATCAAGAGTTTAAAGAGATGAATCTACAGATGGCAATCAAATCCTTAAGAGAGAGAGAGAGATCAGTCATGAAAAGTGAGTAGAGTGAAGCCCATGAGAGAACCCTAGAGGACA
This sequence comes from Geosciurus inauris, assembly GCA_004024805.1. Lineage (NCBI taxonomy): Eukaryota > Metazoa > Chordata > Mammalia > Rodentia > Sciuridae > Geosciurus > Geosciurus inauris. Next base: position 17,365 of record PVHX01024401.1, read on the forward strand.
TGATGTGTGCATACACAGAGCGGGGGTTGGTGGGGAAAGACATAGAGAAAGAAAAAATGGAAATGTAAAGGAAAAAAGGAAACAGTGATGCCAAAATGAAAATAAATAAGCATGGATCAGCACAGTATTGCATGTGGAAATATAAGTGATTCATTATTGCTGGAACATAAATATCAAGAGTAGACTGATGGGTCTGTAGTGCTGTTTAGAGAGACAGGAAAGTTCATGAAAAGCTTCATAATGTCATCCTTATTTGTAATGAGGATTCATAAAAGTTTTTAAAGTAGGAAAAAGGGGTAACGGAAATTTACAGTAACCTGGACTATCTTAGTCAGGAGGCTGACGTGCTTTTCCCAGAACCAACTCAATGTCTTTGTATGGTTTGAAGGAAGTTTCTCAATGTCTTTGAATCCATTTTCCAATCTAATATAAAGGGAGGCAGCTAGATGATCTTGGGAGGTTCTTTTGGGGTCAATACATCTACATTATCCCAAAATCATATTCTAAAACAAATTGTATTTTGGTTGCTTGAATTCTGGGTAAAAATATTTTAGAAAAAATAAAATTTTTAATTAAAAATGGAGAAAAGGTAAAATTAGGTGAATTTAGAGACTATTCAGTTAATACATTTATCTTAAAGGTGAGGAATCTATTAAGTAATCTGTTAAGGCAGTTGTCCAATGCTACGCTGCTAGCTGGCTACAGAATCAGGAGTCAACCCTTAGACGTTTAAGTTCCTTTTTTTAGCTCATAAGACTATGCTAGACAAGAAAACCCCTATCCTAAAGGGGCTTATCTCATAAGCAGACCAGACAAGATATATACCCCTTAAATAATTTGAGAACAATTCTAAGGAAAAATATAATTAAGTCAAAGGCAATACATCACCCTCACCTAGTAAAGAATAGTCACTTGAATACTTAATTTGTTTTTTTATTTCTCTGTTGGTGATACCGATGATTTAACCCAGGGGCACTCTACACTGAGCTTTATGTCCAACCCTTTTAAAATTTTATTTCTGAGAATAAACTTAGGGTCTAAATTGTTGAGGATCCTCCTGCCTCAGCCTCTTGAGTCATGGGGATTATAGGTGTGCCATCAAGCCTGGTTGAATACTTAATTTCTGATGATAAAAATCACTGAATCTTTAGTATCCAAATGAATACTTTATTAAAATAATGGTGAGTTTTTCCAATTAGTTTTTAATCTATGTTATCAGGAAACTGCTTATCACTGAGAGTTGATCATCACTGAGAAGCTCAGTGAAAGTTTGAAGATATTATTTTAATGAGTCAGAAGAAACCTGAACATGACTTGTGTTATTATGTTGGTTCTGATCAACTCCAAAGAATTAAGTATTATAAGAATTGTTTATACTGGTTAATATTAATCAAATAAATAGACAAAAATCAAGACAGATTATTTGGTTTTGATAAAAAGCTACCACGTTTACAGAAAGTGTAATATTATAAAGAAACCAACAATATAAAGAGTATTATAAAGAAAATATCAGTACATTTATATTTAAGACTTCTCTATATGGAAATGGCATAATTAACTCTGCATTTTTGAAATATTTCAAGTTGCCTCATGTTAGAGGACAAGCAGTATTATTAAGACGGTGGGAGGCTTAAAACCTCTCCTGATATTTGTAAAGAGGATTTAAAATGCTTTCAAATCACTTATGGTTAATTGGATTCACCCCATTTAATTCAGTTTAACAAAAGTTCTTGGTACGGCTCATATATAAAACACTGCAAAACCCGAACGGTCACAGAAAATAAGACATTGACTCTGCCCTTTTGTTTTACTTTTTCTGTGTGTGTGTTTTTTGTTTGTTTCTTTTTGCCACAGGGGATTGAACCCAAGGGTGCTTAACTACTGAGCCACATCCCCAACCCTTTTTACTTTTTTTATTTTGAGACAAGTTATCACTAAGTTGCTTAGGACCTCCCTAAATGTTGAGGCTGGCCTTAAACTTGTAAGCTTCCTGCCTCAATCTTCCAAATTGCTGGGATTATAGGTGTGCACCACCAGTTGCCCTCATGTTTTAATCAGGAAGAAATGTGATTTTAAATGAAATAACATTCCTTTAATGTATTTGGCAGAGAAAGGAAATAAAGCCCAGAGAAATAAAATGCCCACCCAAGGGCACAGGGTGGTGATGGTGGCAGTAATGTTAGAGTTGAGATTTGAAACCAGTTTTCCTTGTGCTAAGTTCAATCACTTTTTACCATACCACATTTAGCTCTAAGAACAAATAGAAATTGAATTAACACTGGAGACCAGAAAGAAGGGGAAAATATAGATTAGACCCAGAAAATAAAGTTTATTGGAAATGCCACAAGGCTCCCATGGAGAATGATCAGAAGGAGCAGTGCCTACAAAGGAGTTAAAGCCAGGGGTCCAAGTGAGGGAAGGAGGAGAACACACACCTCAAGAATTCCATACTGGCCCAGTTCTGCTCCAGAGTTCCTGTGGACCGGCAGGAGCCACAGAGGGCCCTGATCTGCCCCCAGGAACCCCCATAGTTGTCCAGCCAAAGGGAGACCAGGGACTGCTACCTCTAGCCACTGGGGAGTCCAAATTCAGGGCAAGAGTCACTCCAGAGACACCAGCATGAGCCAGCCCCGCCCAAGGATGGCCTGGGTCCACCCCAGTTCCACTCCAGAGTTCCTGTGGACCGGCAGGAGCCGCAGGGGGCCCAGATCCGCCCCCAGGAAACTCCACGGGTGTCCAGCCAATGGGAGACCAGGGACTGCTAGCCGCTAGCCACAGAGGAAGGCACACCCAGGGTAAGAGTGGCCTGCAGAAATCCCAGCGTGAAGAGGCCCCACCCAAGTGTGCTCTGGGCCCGCCTCAGTTCCACTCCAGAGTTCCTGTGGTCAGGCGAGACAGGAGGCCCAAAACCACCCTTAGGGAATGCCAGGGTGCCCAGTTGAAGGCAGACCAGAGCCTGCTAGCCTCCAGCCCCAGGGGAGCTCACACTCACTGTAAGGGTCGCACACAGACTCTCCAGCTTGTGGCCCTGCCTGAGTGAGACTGGGCCCACCTCCAGTTCCGCTCCAGAGTTCCTGATCACCAGCAGGAGTGCAAGAGAGGGGCAAAACAGCCCTCAGGGGCCACCTCAGGACGCCAATCCCACTGCCCTCTAGAGGTACGTCCACTACCTCTGCCACCAATATTAGTGGCAGTAGTGCCCATCTGGGGACACTGGGGGAACAGAAGTAGCTCCAAGGTGAGACACAGGTAATCTGGAGTGTCAATTCAAGATTATAGGATAGAAGCCGCAATACCTCAGATTAGTATTTCAAGAAAGGAAAATACACAATTAACATGAAAAAACAAGGGAAGAAAGTACCCCAAATAAACCTGGATACCACTGTAACAGAATCTATTGACAGTACAGTTGTTGAAATGTCAGAGAAAGAATTCAGAATGTACATAATTAAAATGATCAGTGAACTAAAGAATGATATAAGTGAAAAATTACATGCCAAAATTGATCAGTCCAACAAAGAAATAGGTGAGCAAATGAAGGCAACCATTGATCATTCTAACCAAGAGATAAGAGAGCAATTACAAGTAGCAAAAGATTACTTTAAGAAAGAGCTAGAAATTGTGAAAAAAAAACCCAATCAGAAACACTTGAAATGAAGGAAACAATAAACCAAATAAAAAGCTCAATAGAAAGCATCACCAGTAGACTAGATCACCTGGAAGACAGAACCTCGGATAATGAAGACAAGATATACAATCTTGAAAATAAAATTGACCACAGAGTGAAGATGGTAAAAAATCATGAACAGAACATACAAGATATATGGGACAGCATCAAAAGACCAAATCTAAGATTTATTGGGATAGAAGAAGATGCAGAATTTCAAACCAAAGGAATGCAAAATCTCTTCAATGAAATAATATCAGAAAATTTCCCAAGTATGAAAAATGAAATGGAAAATCAAACACAAGAGGCTTACAGGACACCAAACATACAAACTTTCAACAGATCTACACCAAGGCACATTATAATGAAAATGCCCAACATACAGAATAAGGATAGAATTTGAAAGGCCGCAAGAGAGAGGAACCAGATTACATATAAGGGAAGACCAATTCGTATCTCAGCAGATTTTCAACCCAGACACTAAAAGCCAGGAGATCATATTCCATTCTTGGAATAACATATTCCAAGCCCTGAAAGACAATGGATGCCAACCAAGAATCCTATATCCTGCAAAATTGACCTTCAGATTTGATGACGAAATAAAAACCTTCCATGATAAACAAAAGTTAAAAGAATTTACAGCAAGAAAGCCTGCACTACACTGCATTCTTGGAAAAATATTCCACAAGGAGGAAATGATAACCAACAATGAAAATTTACAAAGAGAGGAACTACACTAAAGGAAAGACCATTCAAAAGAGAAAACAACTCAAGGTAAAAACCAACAACAAACCAAAATGACCAGAATTACAAATCATATCTCAATAATAACCTTGAATGTAAATGGCCTAAATGCACCAATTAAAAGACACAGACTGACAGACTGGGTCAAAAAAAAAAGACCCAACAATATGCTGTCTTCAAGAGACTCATCTCACAGGAAAAGACATCCACAGACTGAAAGTGAAAGGGTGGGAAAAAACATATCACTCACATGGATCCTGCAAACAAGCAGGAGTTTCCATCCTCATATCAAATAAAGTGGACTTCAAACCAAAGATGGTGAAAAGAGATAAAGAAGGTCATTTCATACTTCTTAAGAGAATCATACATCAACAAGACATAACAATCATAAATATCTATGCCCCCCCAAATGGGGCTTCTATGTATATTAAACAAATCCTTCTCAAATACAAGAATCAAGTGGACCACAACACAATAATACTTGGAGACTTTAACACAGCTCTCTCACCATTGGATAGATCTTCCAAACAAAAACTTAATAAAGAAATCATAGACCTCAATGAAATTATCAATAATTTAGACTTAGCAGACATATATAGAGTGTTCCATCCATCAACGAGCAAATACACTTTTTCTCGGCTGCACATGGATCCTTTTCCAAAGTAGATCATATGTTATGTCACAAAGCCAGTCTTAGCAAATACATAAAAATAGAGATTCTACCCTTCATCCTATCTGACCACAATGGAATAAAATTACAAATCAATGACAGATTAAAAAACAGAAACTACTCCATCACCTGGAAACTAAATAATATGTTATTGAATGATGCATGGATAACAGAAGACATCAAGGAAGAGATAAAAAAAATTCTTAGAGGCAAATGAAAACTCTGATACAACATATCAAAACCTTTGGGATGCCATGAAGGCAGTGCTAAGAGGAAAGTTCATAGCACTAAACTCATTCATTAGAAGAAGTAAAAGTCAACAAATAAATGAACTGATTCTTCATCTCAAAGTCTTAGAAAAGGAAGAACAAATTAACACCAAAGAAGTAGAAGACAGGAAATAATCAAAATTAGGACTGAAATCAATCAAATTGAAACAAAAGAAACAATTCAAAAAATTGACAAAACAAAAATCTGGTTCTTTGAAAAAATAAACAAAATTGACAAACCCTTAGCTACCTTAACGAAAAGGAGGAGGGAGAAAACCCAAATTACTAAAATTCATGATGAAAAAGGAAATATCACGACAGACGCTACTGAAGTACAGAGGATAATTAGAAACTATTTTGAAAATTTATACTCCAGTAAGCAGAAAACCCTGAAGACACTGACAAATTTCTAGAGGCATATGACCTACCCAAACTGAACCAAGAGGACAAATACAACTTAAACAGATCAATTTCAAGCAAGGAAATAGAAGATGCCATCAAGAGCCTTCAAACCAAGAAAAGCCCAGGTCCAGATGGATTCTCAGCTGAGTTCTACAAGACCTTCAAAGAAGAATTAATACCAATTCTCCTCAAACTATTTCATGAAATAGAAAGGGAGGGAACCCTTCCAAACTTATTCTATGAGGGAAGTATCACCTTGATTCCAAAACCAGGCAGAGACACATCAAAAAAAAAAAAAACAAACTTCAGAACAATATCCCTGAAGAACATAGATGCAAAAATTCTCAATAAAATTCTGACAAATCGCATACAAAATCATATCAAAAAAATAGTGCACCATGATCAAGTGGGGTTCATTCCAGGGATGCAAGGTTGGTTCAACATACAGAAATCAATTAACATAATACATCACATCAATAGACTTAAATATAAGAATCATATGATTTTATCAATCAATGCAGAGAAGGCATTTGATGAAATACAACACCCTTTTATGCTCAAAACACTAGAAACACTTGGGAGAGTAGGAACATACCTCAACTTTGTAAAAGCTATCTATGCTAAACCCAAGGCCAACATCATCCTAAATGGAGAAAAATTGGAATCATTCCCTCTGAAAATGGGAACTAGACAGGGATGCCCTCTCTCACCACTGCTATTCAACATAGTCCTTGAAACACTAGCCAGAGCAATTACAGATGAAAGAAATTAAAGGGATACGAATCAGAAAAGAAGAACTCAAACTATCATTATTTGCAGACGACATGATTCTATACTTAGAGGATCCAAAAAATTCTACCAGAAAACTTTTAGAACTAATAAATGATTTCAGTAAAGTAGCAGAATATAAAATCAATACCCACAAATCAATTGCATTTCTATACATCAGTGATAAACCCTCTGAAAGAGAAATTAGGAAAA